>PVKM010019920.1:0-23764 GCA_004027735.1 Carollia perspicillata | reverse complement strand
GTGAAACTGCGGCCCCGCCCCACAACACCCCAGTGTCTCTCACGGCCCAAAGGATGGCA
The DNA here is from genome assembly GCA_004027735.1 of Carollia perspicillata. Classification (NCBI taxonomy): domain Eukaryota; kingdom Metazoa; phylum Chordata; class Mammalia; order Chiroptera; family Phyllostomidae; genus Carollia; species Carollia perspicillata. The sequence continues at coordinate 23,705 of PVKM010019920.1, read as the reverse complement.
GCTGTCAGAAATGGCCTCTCAGGAGAGCTGCAGACTTTCTGAGCAACAGCCAAGAGCAGGTCCCAGGAGTTCACAGGCTGCGGCTCTGACCTTGCCCTGGGGGCAAGCTCTCACATTTCCATGGGCAACGGTTGGTTTTCTTTCTGAAGAACCTTCACCCTCAGGTGGCGGGTTTGAACAGCAATGGAAATCTAGGCAAGTCTCTCTCCCCAGAGGGTAGGTCCCCTCCTAAAGTTACACCTCAGGGTCAGGGCAGTCTGCACTCAGTGGGGAAGTTGGTCATTCTTGCCTTCAGTTACTGTCCTGTCATCGTGGTCTCCTGAGACCCTTTTCATAGCTGGGTTGCAACTTCTACTCTTTATGCCCCCATTATCTAAACCCATTTTCTGGATCGACATTTTCAAGCAGGGCACCCTCAAATCCAAAGGTAACTGACATTTTTATAATAGCTTTAGTGATACATAATTCACATACCATAAAATCTACCCTTTTAAAAGTACACAATTCAGTGAGTTTTAGTCTATTCAAAATGGTGTACCATCACCCTATGGAATCTTAGAATATTTCCTTCACCCCTCAAATAAACCTCTTTCCCATTAACAATCACTCCCTATTTTCCACCTCCCCCAAGCCCTCGGCATCCACTAACCTCCTTTGTTTCTATAGATTTGCCTATTCTAGACATTTCCTGTAAATGAGGAAAACACGTGGTCTTTTGTAATTGGTCTAACATCTTTCAAGGCTCATCCATGCTGTAACATGTACCAGTACTTCATTCCTAGTTATGGACACGTAACACTCAATGGTACGGTTATTAGACACCTGGGAGGTTGCCATTCTTTGACTATTATGAATAATTCTGCTACAAGCATTTGTGTACGTTTTTGTGTGGGCACGTTTTCACTTCTTTTGGGTGTATAGCAAGGGGTGGAATGGCTGAGTCCCATGGGAACTCTGCCTAACCATCTGAAAGACAAACTTCTGCCCAAACGGCCGCTCCAGTTCACCCTCCCACAGCCGTGGGCGAGGGTTCTGAGCTCTCCTCACCACCATCTGTCTTCTGCCTTTCTGACTCTGTCCATCCTCATGCGATGCTGGGTCTCACTGTGACTTTGACTCGCATTTCCCTCATCACTAACGGCGAGCATCACGTGCGACTGACCAACGGTGCACCTTCCAGGGAGACCTGTCTATTCACATCCTGTGTCCATTTTTTATTATTAAGTTGTAAGAGTCCTTTGTATGTTTTAATACAAGTCCTCTACCAGACACAAGATTTCCAAATATTTTCTCCCATTCTGTGGGTTGTCTCTTCACTTTTTTGATGGACCCCATCTTTGAAGCACAACATAATTTTCATAAAGTACAAGAAACCAAATTTATTTATTTTTGTTGCTTGTGCTTAGGGTGACCCATCCAATAAATGTTGAGGGCACCTAAGAGGAATCAGCTTCAGGTCCTATTCATCCCCACTAATACCATCTGGAAAGTCATAAAGAGCTTTTGTTCTTTCTACTTGAGACAGAGAAAAAAATTTAATTTTATTAGAAAAAGTTTAGGATATACATAAAGGTACAAAGAGTAAATACACCTCTCCAACTTAAGAAATTTTATCAATAACATCCCTGTGACCCCTCTGTGCCTCCACTCTGGAGGCCACCATTATTCTAAACTTGGTATTTATTCTTCTGTACTTCCGTATACTCTTACTACATGAGTATGTATCATTTATCAATGAATAGTATTGGTCTGTCTTTTTCAACTTCATATATAAACTGCATGATGTAGCACATATTCTGCAACTTGCTTTCCTCCACACTGTTGAGACTTATTCGTGTTGATATAACTGGTGTAAGCGTATAAATATAGTTCTAGGTCATTTACTTCCACAGTGGCTGAACACTGTACAAAGACATTGTTTATCCATCCTGTAGATGGATATCCATGTTGAAGTGGTCAAAACTGAGGAGAATGACACTAAACATTTTGAGCACATAAAACTAGTTTCCCTAGAACCATGGCTTTACAAATCTTTTTGACTATAGCTGACAGTAAAAAATTCATTTTATATCTCGACCCTATGAGCACACACATATATTTGTAGGTAGATTGCCAAGGTCTGTCCGGAAAAAAATCCAGCCATTATTAATATAATGAGAATGATTTGTGTGATGCTGATGTAAGCTGGCAGCCGAGGAGAGTGGACTGGAATGTGCATGCGTGAACAGTGATGACTTCACTGTACTAGTCAGTGGGGGTTGTAGACACCCTTGAGGGAACATATGTACTGTGTGGCCATCGCATTCAAAATGACTAAGCAAGTAGAGCAACAAATCTGCATCCGATTTTGCGTTTTCCTCCAAAGAACTATTCAGATGATTCAGAAGGCCGCAGCTATGGGCAACTGGTGATTGGCAGCATCATCATGACAACCCGCCTGTTCATGCATCACGTCTCGTGCAGGGTGTTCTGGAGAAACATCAAATCACCCAGGTGACTCAGTCCCCCTACAGCCCAGATTTGGCGCCCTGCGACTTCTGTCTTTTCCCAAAACTAAAATCACCTTTGAAAGGGAAAAGACTTCAGACCCTTGATGAGATTCAGGAAAATACAACAGGGTAGCTTATAGCGATTGGGAGAACTGTGTGAGGTCCCAAGGTGCCTACTTTGAAGAGGACTGAGGCATCACTGTACTATGTACAATGTTTCTTGTATCTTCCTCAATAAACGTCTCTATTTTTCCTATTACATGGCTGGATAACTTCTGGCGAGACCTCATATATCAGTATATAACAAGTTTCATGTACCACTGTCTCTTATTATCCTTTATGTGGCTGTATTTCCTTAAACATATAAACAAAAGATGATTTATAGACACTGAATGATTTCATAACTTCCCTATATAGCCTAGCATCCATTTAAAAGCTGCTCAAGGGTATCATTCCAAGGAGTGGAATTTTGGAAATGGAGTGTCTTAGCTTGGGTTGCCATAACAAAACACTCTAGAGTGGATGACTTAAACAACAGACTTTTTTTCTCAGTTCTAAAGGCAGGAAGCCTCAGATTAGGGTGCCACGCATGGCTGGATTCAGGTGAGAGCCCTCTTCCTGTGTCCTCCCATAACTCTCCTTTTCCAGTAAGAGTACTAATCCCATCACAAGGGGCTCCACCCTTATGACCTCACCTAAATGTAATTACCTACCCTGAGGGCCCCACCTCCAAATAACATCCCATTAAGGAGTAGGGCTTTTTAACATACGAATTGGGGGGAACCACAAACACTCAGTCTACAGCTTGAGGTGTACACATATTCAGCTTTACTACACAATTCCATTCTTTTCGAAAATAGTTGTAGCAAAGTATGCTCACACAAGAAGACAAGTAGGTTGCCACTGTTCTGCCTCCTTTTAGGATCTAAAGGTACTCCTATCTGATTCTATGTGAAATGACATCCTGTAATGTAAATATACATTTCCATAATTCGTAGTGAGCCTGAGCATCATTCCTATGTTTACTGGCCATCTATGTTTCCAAGCTCCATAAACTATGAGATGGGAAATCTATCTACAGAAAACAGGTTCCAAGGCTATTCCAAAGCCTGAGCTGGAATGCATACTCAGGTATGCGGTTCTGGTGCTTAAATCTGCAACTGTTTGCCAAAAAGAGAACCAATCAAACAGTACTAAGTCTTTTTTGTCAGGCCAGAGTAAGTAGAATCAGCAGTAGCAAAAAAAAAGGAGGAAGAAGAGGAAGGAGGGAGGGGCAGGGCAGAGGGAAGAAGAGAAGCAAGAGTAGGAGCAGAGGCAGCCAAGTAAAGGGGAGAGGTTTTGTTTTTCTGAAAGCTAAAAAGCCCAAATTTGAACCTGGGGGGCGGGGGGGGGAGGATCTTCTCTTGCAAAGTCTAGCTATGTAAATCTAGATGAGCTGTTATTCTGTTCTCAGGCTTGCAAACTGCAAAATTAGGCTAACAATTTGTACCACTTCTTTCCCCCAAGCAGAAATTTTGAAATAAACATCCTTTTAAAACTTTGGAAATGGTTTGTAGAAATTCAAGGTTCTGTGAGCGTTAGGCATCCAATGCTTTTCCAAAGCTTCAGTGAGATGACAGAACTGTGATCCTCTGAACAGCTTCTTGGAGTCAGCAGTTTGCTGAATTCCTGCCTAAAAAGCTGAACGGCTCTGCAGAGCAATGGATTACCTCCTTTCGGGCTCAGAAAAGAAATCTAAAGAATTCTTCTTTTCACAGGTACAGAAATCAAATCCCTGTACCTGTGATGGGGGTCAGATGGACTTTCTGGAGCCTCCTGTTCTCAGGTTCAGACGTTTTACACATTAATAAGTCCACTCTCTGGGTCTGATCCCCCTTCAGGCTGCAGGTGCCAAGATCCAGCCTAAAGTCAGGGTTGCTTGCTTCAGCCAAGGCGCTCAGTTGGTTGGAGGAGCATCATCCCATACACCAAAAGGTTCTGGGTTTGATGGTTGCAGGCTTGATCCCCGGTTGGGGCACGCATGGGAGTGACTGATAGATATTTCTCTCTCTCAAAATCAATAAAAAACATATTGTCAGGTGAGGATTTTATAAAAAAGTGAGGACTCAACAGTATATTTTACCTTCTCACTCTCAGAATGAAGCAATCACGGTAAGAAATCAGAAATGACTACTCTGAGGTGTCGATTACCAAATCAGAAAGGAAAAATCTGGTACCAAATAGCTTCTTTTACAAAAAATGAAAAGCTCAGTTGATATAATTTACCACTAAGGGGTGTTCCCAACCAGCAAGCCAGGATCTGGAGCAGATCATACCAGCTGCCGCCACCACACCTTCCTGAGGTTTCACTTCTCTGCAGGGAGGCACTCACATCTAGCCCACCAAACGGGCTCCGGAGGCCTGGCAGGAAGAGATCCATTCTGCCTGAAGCCCTCTCCAGCTAGAAGGCCTGCCACCTGCAGAGGAGCACAAGGGCCGACGAACCGAGCCAACAGTGTTACAACCTGTTTTGAGCCAGTGGGTGCTCTTGCTGCCTCTCTGTGAGGTTCGTGGATCATCACTTGCATTTTGACTGAGCTCCTTGCAGTATCTACTATGACCTTCTTTTCCTCCAAGCAGACTGTCCCAGCCAAAGTTCCACTGTAGCCCAAGACCTTCTCTAATTCTGTTCATCGCTGCACTCAAACGTGAAGTCAAGCAAGCAAAGAAAATCTTGTCTAACAATGACCTAAGAGGATTTACTCTTTCGTAGATCAGTAACATGGTTAAAACAAAACCTAGAAAAACTTCCCTCTGGTTGCAAAATTGGAACCGACGAGATATTTATATATTTGGTAAAGATTTATCTATCATTTTTCTGTTTGGACTAAAGTTACAAATAACTGTCACCTAATGCAGGAGGTCCCTAACCCCTGGGCCACAGGCCACTCCAGTTCATGGCCTATAAGGAACTGACTGGGCCACACAGCAGGAGGTGAGCTGTGAGCAAGGGAAGTATCACCTGTGTTTACAGCTGCTCGCCATCGCTCCCATTACTGCCTGAGCTCGCCTCCTGTCACATCGGCAGTGGCACTAGATTCTCACAGGAGCGGGAACCCTACTGTGAACTACGAGTGCCAGGGATCTAGGTTGTGTGCTCCTGATGAGAAGCTGATGCCTGAGGATCTGAGGTGGAGCTGAGGGGGTGGTGCTAGTGCTGGGGAGTGGCTGCAAATACAGATTATCATTAGCAGAGAGGTCTGACCTCCCAGAGACCATAATAAATCCACTGCTTGCAGACTCGTATCAAAACCCTGTCAGCGAGGGGCAAGTGACAATTCAGATGCACCTGGTGGCAGGCTATAAAGACATCCCTCTTCTCTCTGCCAACCCCAGTCTGTGGAAAAACTGTCTTCCATGAAACTGGTTCCTGGTGCCAAAAAGGTTGGGGACCGCTGATCCAACGGGAAAAACATACAAACAAGGGAAGGCAAACCAAAAGCCAGTAAAGATAAAAAAGAAGGAGGCCAGAAGGAAATTAAATATTACCCGTGGATTATTTTACTTACTCATGCCTTGTCTCGTCTTCAAAAGCAGAGCATCCAAAGGCAAAAGGGTTCAAAAGCAAGGCCCGAGGTAAACAATTTTCTTCTCAGGCCCATGGAAAAAAAGTGTATCATAGCACAAATATATCTAGGTCTCAGATACAAGACAGTATAGAAGAACCATTTCAAAAAACTGAAAAATTTCCTAATTGTTAACAGTTAGCCCTCTAGTGCAAGTAGAACTAAAACTTGTCGGGGAACATTAAGAGATCCACGAGTGTATGTTTTAATCAATATAGGCCTTATTCTCCCTGGTCCCTCTTTCTCCGTTACATGAAGTTGCAAAAGTCATGAGACATTAATATGGTAGCTCCCACCATTTCGATAACCAAATTAGAAAATCTGAAAATAGAACCAAATAAGTGCAGAAAAGTTAGGCTACCGTATTTTGCTGTGTACAATGCACTCCCGTGTATAGTGAGCACCCATGTTTTTGGCCCAAACTTTAAGGAAAAAAAAAATATATTTCGTTTTAGTTTTTTAATCCAATTATTTATTTATTTATTCGCTCATTCATTTATATTTAGGAACAAAACTGATTATCATATTCCAGGGTATTATTTTGCCTATGGATGTCATTATTCCTTTCTAAAGTTATGCTTTTAATGCATAAGAATAAATAAAAGAATTAAAAACATTTATATTAAATACGGAATTAGTACTACCCATGTGTAATATGCATCCCTATTCTTCCCTCAAAAAATCTGGGCAAAATAGTGCACATTATACATAGCAAAATATGGTACTTTTGAAACACCCTGTATTTGCTTCAGTGTTCAACCATGTGCGAAGTGCATGCAGTCACTGCGTCTTGCCCTAGTGCACTGGCCTCTGGGAAGTAACTGTCAGCTGAGGTTTAGTCCCAGGAACAAAGGTGCCTAGCACTCACTAGAGAGCCTTCAGCACTCTGAAATCTCACGGTCCTAGCCAGAAAGGGAGGTAGGGGTTTACAGGAAAGCTAATGCAAAGCTAGTTTTATCTAGACCTAACACACCAAAGGTCATGTACAAAATATCAGGAAGTAGGATACAGTTATCACTTGGAGAAAATCAGGCATCTTATAACAATATCTTCTGTTAACAAAATATAATCCCTTTTCACATCCAAAAGTAACTTGGGAGCTGCTCCAGGCACCATCTAATTAACTGAAGCAGATAGAAAAAAAATCCTCAGAAATTATCATTGTTTAAATACACTCTATTTTATTTTTGTCTTAAAATAGTTTAACCTTTATGCTACAGACTTATTTCAAAAAACAGAAAATCTTATCTTGCACCAAAAAATATATATATAACACTCTGTTTTATTATTTTTTTTCTCCAAAGACCATTAAATACTAAATGGAAACAAAAACTAAATAATGAATGTAAAGAAGAACCAAATTTTGTTTTAAAAACTAGAGTTGCACATTTTAAAACATTAATTCTACGCAATGATTTGTCGTCACTGCATCAAGTCCACGCTCACACTCCAGCAACAGCAGATCTGTTAACCACCAAGTGCATTGATTCCTAGCCATACAATGGCTAACATTTCATTTTCACGGTAAGAGGAGCAAAAGGCCTCAGTGACCTTTCTACTCTCTTAAAAAACAAAACAAAACAAAAAAACAACAACAAAAATATATTTCCTAGTTATCCAGTGATTTTTTTTAAGATCACTACCCTTTAAAGTTTGTTAAAAGAATAGGTACATAGTGTTTTAAATAAAATGAAAAAATACAACAGCATTGGACTAAAATACGTGATTATTTTAAACAAACAGTGCACAATCTGAGGAAGTTTGGTTAGGGTGCAATCATTTTTATATATACATCAAAGTCACATCATACACATACTGGAAAACAGGGATTAGGATTTCCTTGCCTTAAAAAAAAAGTTAAACTGAAAGACAAAATTGTGTCCCCAGCTTTTTCACAAGCCTTGTGACACAGTACAAAAAAGCAGGCAACAAATTCATTTTTAAGTTACCTATGGTGCTACTCTGCTAAAAGTAACAATGAACAATTGACTAAATTAGCAAATCAGACAGTTATATTCACAATTGATGATAATAAAAACAGAGCTCATGGGATGCTCAATTGTAAAGAATAATGGGAGTCCATTCAGCCCAGCCCCTTCTGTCAAAATGAAAAGACAACTACTGGTGAGCAGCAGTGACATGTTATAGGGCAGTTGTGACGATGTAACAGCTGGTTACTGCTCTGTGGTTTTAAATTGGGGGAAGGGGAGACAACCAATTAGCTCCATAAACCAATCTGTGACCCAAGCACACCATTCAGCAGAGACATTACTTAGAATGGACAATGTCCTATGAGGCATAAAGAAGTATTTATGCTACCAAATGTAAAACTTTGGTTTTAAAAAATCCTCTTTATACATAAAGAAATTTCACATGTCACAGGAGTTGTTTGCCACAGAATTTTATCATTAATACCTTGCCAGAAACCACACCCCCACTCTGCTGGATCTGGCAATGAAAGAAGAGTTGGAACGTAGCCTCTGTGTAGTTAGTAGGTGGAAAAGTTGCAATCTAGTAGTGGGAAAAGCTGACTGTTCCTACCATCCCTTCCCCTCCCCCTTTTGCATCTAATTTCCAAATCTCTGTTCTGGTGCATCAACTCAGGTAGGCAGGGTGCTGGAAGAGGGACAGGTGAGGGCAAAGTGCAACCTGCTATAAAAGCAAACAGCCAGAAAAGAGCTTGGTTACAACTTCACTCTGCTCCCAATCTGCAGTGCATATAGCACACCAAAATTCTTCTTAGAGGATGACTATTAGGGGCTGAAGAAAACATGTCATTGGAAATTGCCTGCTGTATGGAAGTGGACAAACATACTGTTAATGTAAGAGTACAGAATGCAAAACATTCTTTCAAACAGGGCTCTGCCCTGGTACTGGGGACAAAATAAGCTGCAAAAACTTCAAGTCATATAATCCATTCTATTCTTTTCCCAATGATTTTCCTAGAATACAAAGACCAGAAATTGTACATTTCTGCTTTGTCTAGCATTTTAATTCAAGTCAAAAACAATGTGTAACAGTAAAATTTAATAAGTTAATCCTAAAGCAAAATGTGAAGGTCCAATGATACACCAGCAGTGAATCTGCAGAAGGTCCTATTTTGCTCTGGCCTCTGGGTCTTTGGTTTTTGTCTAGAACTAGGGCCATGTGAGAGACTTGAGATATGAGGTGCTAAAACTGGAGGTTAATGGTCTTTTAAAGGCATGATCTATTAAAAGTAGAGTGGTAGAAAAACTAAAAGTTGATGAAGAACAGAGGCCAGATCAAATGAGATATTATCAGAGAAGCTCAAAGAACACATACTTCAGGGCACTCCCAGGGAAGAAGTGTATGGAAGAAGCACAGCAGCAGGAGGAAGGGTGAAGGAACAACTGAGTCTTTCTGAAACAAAAGAAGAGGCCGTGCAGGTGGAGCCAGGCAGACTCTGGTGCATGCGCAATCAGTGGGTGTCTCAGTCATCTCAACAACCCCACAGCACCCACTCCGCACAATGCTTTATGCGGAACAGGCACTTAGTAAATGAGTGTCTACTGAACAAAAACTAAGAAATGGTAGTTCTCATGCTCATATGATAAGGAAAAGCCAACAATGTATTTGCGGAGGGAGGAAAAGGGCCTTAGCAATATTATATGGTAAAAATAGAACCAAAAACCCCAAACAGGCCAATAAGAACTGTGGAAAAACAAAAGGTGAGGTCTTCTAAGCCAATCTTACTTCACTCCTCCTGTGCACAGTATATAGTGTTTTAACTCTAGGTATTGCTTGTAAAATAATTCTCTAGTAACTACAACATGTCATAGGGAGAAAGGTAGTAACTAATGCCACAAATTCCCACACTGGCATTTCCTGAATTCCCTGAAGCTCACATTACCCTTTGCCATTCATTTTAGATACTGTAAAACCTACAGTGCCATTAATGTATGTGCTTTGCATCTGGTTTCTTATGGTGCATTTTGGTTTTTCCAATTTTAGAAGGGAGAGGAGAAAAATACCCAAATATAGAATCAGGTCAATTTCAGCTCAAGTTCAAACAGTTGTACATCCTTTTTGGAAAGACCAGCTATGAAAAGAAGGCATTTTCCTCTCAGCAAATATTTGCAAGTGCCTACAGCCTCAGAAGCCACACAACTCTTTATAGTCTACCTAAGTAACAGGTTTTCGTGCTGTCTGGCTATTTGAATAAACCAGGGGAAAATGCTGAGGGAATAAGATTTTCCTACTGAAAATTTCTCAATACTCTCTTCTTATGCCCAAAAAACCTCATAGTGGATATCCATCCAATATGCCTCCAAAGACTTATCAATTACTGCAACAAAGAGACCAATTAAGACATCTTAGCAGTATTTATAAACACAAAGGGCAGGTCAATTATATGTGCTGTGGGAAGTTAGCCAGGAGCAAAGTCAGGAAAGAAGTTCGGAGACTTAAGCTAAAAGAAAAGTAACACTTGTCTTCTATTTTTAAGGACAGGTTTCCAAATGCACATGCCCTACTAGGTGCCAATAAGGACCTGACTAACATGTGTGCAAATGCCCTAAGGTGGGAGTGCCAATGGGTGGGCCGACAGTGGTCAAGTCTAGATATTAATTTTGTTACACAGAAAAATAAATACAAGATTCAAACGCTAAAATTCATTTCACCTGGTAATTAAAATATTGTTCTAAAAGGAAGACAAAGTTTCCTAAGAAAAAAGTCACCAAGTAAACTGAAGTTGTCTAATTCATCATTCTCATATCTCTACCAAGGGAAAGAAAAAATTCTTTTCTCTGTGATAAGTTATCTTCCTAGGTGACTTCTTTTAATTTACCAAAAAAAAAAAAAGATAAAAAAAGAAAAGGAGAAAAAAAGGAGGGGGGCAATTTTCCATGATTTTTGATTATACAAATGCCACAAACAGCTTCTGAGGCTGAAGCTATGACAATGAACTTCCATGTCACAAAAAGGAGGAGGAGGAAGCGGAAGGGAACAGTGCAGAGGGAACACAGTGACATTGTATTACAGTAGGTATTTACGTCTGCTATCCTCATCCAAGGTAAGGTCTACAACTTCTGCAGGTGAAGCCCAAGTCTGCTGGGGAGCCACAGCAGTCCATGACTGAGTTTGCCGGCTGCTGACGTACGGCGTGCCTGAGCCATGCTTCCATGAAGAGACGCTCTGAATCACACCTCCTCGAGGATGGACACACCTGCAATTAAGATGAAGAGCAAAAGCATGGCTAACTGTACCACGGGGAAGATAGAAGCCAATATATCTTCACTAGTATTAATCAATACTTTTACTAAGATCAGGCTACTATGCAAGTTCATGAAACCATAACCAATATCCTTCCCTTTTTCCTCCCTCCCCCTGCTCTCGGTATGGCCTAAAAAAAGGCCAAGAGTTTTGTTTCAGTCAGAAACTTCTGAGTTATGTTACTGACAATCGGTAACATGATGTTTCTCTGAACACATTTAAACCTCTGGATCTTAAGGACAGAGCACCACATAAATCCAGAGCAAAATGAATACGCCCAAACAATCTCAGTCTGAACAAATGAAACAGTAAGAAATATAAATGAAACTTGTTCTTAAAATAAGTTCCATGCCATATTTGGTAATAACACCTTCAAAGACAGTAACAGTAATATCCCTTTACAGGTGAGATTTCTAAAAGTCTGTAACTACTAGATCACACATAAAGGATCAATTTCCCTCATTCTGAAGGTCACCACAAACACCTGGCTTCTTCATCAGAACTTCTTATGCTTTAGTTCAGTGTAAGTAACAAGGCTCAGCTGAGATTCTCTAAAAGGAACGAGTACTCAGTTTAGCTTCTCTAAAAGTACCATGCTCTATCAGAGGGAGAGAACTGCCTTGCTGATGAACCTCACTGTGAGTTCACTGGAAGCAAATTGTTTCAGAAGCACTGACACTGAATTTCACATCCCAGTCAAATGGCAGGACTGCGAGTCTCCAGTTTAGCCACTAAGTTCTGACTCAAATGAGAGGAAGGCAGGCAGCTCAAGTTATCCTTGCTACTTATGCCCTCACATCTAAATTACTGGTGAAAAACACTCTGAATCACACGTCCTCCAGGATGGACACACCTGCAGTTGAGATGAAGAGTCCCTGTGTAGCATGTGACAGGTGACAAATGGTATGACTCTAGTCACATAACCTACCACAGTGGGTCTTAAGCAGCTGTTTTCACAACCAGTATACAGTGAGTGTTGCTGGATCACCTGAGTATTCCAGCTTTCCTTCAATGCCCCCTGCACCACCGAGTTCAAAAGAATATTAGCGTTAACAATGGATGGGTTCAGTGGTAGAACTGCCCCCAAGGACCTTAAGCTCCTTGAAAGAGGTCCTGCTCCTGCAAAGGCTAGCCCATAAACAACTTCCTTACTGAGAGAGATACTGAAAAACAGACCCCATGGGGCCAGAGCATGGGGCAGAATGCAGATTTGTTACAGACCAGAGACCTGTCATCTGTTCAGAAATGAGTTAAGGGGGCGTTACTCACTACATCTTCAAAAATTCACTAGTAAAAAGCATTAAATTAAGGGACATAAAGTCAAAGTCTAATCTAAATTTGTCCAACCCATTAAGGATACTCAGATTAAGTGATCACATAGTCATAGAAGACTGTCATGCAAAGTAGTCCATTCAACATTTATAGAAATGTTTTTGATAACTGATGGCAATAGAATACTAACTTTATTAAGCAATTTCACCTCATTTGACACTACCAAGACCTATGAGGTAGACATGGAAGTTACTATCCATATTCTACAGACGAGGAAAACTAAAGATTAAAGAGGTTACATGATTTGCCCAGGGTCACACTGCTTGAAAGTGGGTGGCAAAGGAACTTCAAGCCAGGTCTGACTTTGAGTCCAGTGCTTTCCATAATATCATGTTGTCGCTTTATAAATGTGTGTATGTGTATTTTTTAAGTGATTCCAGAAAGAGGGGAAGAGGAGGAAGAGAGAGAAACATCTATGTGAGTGAGAAATACCAGTTGCCTCTTACATGCACCCCAACTGGAGACCAAATCCATAACTTGGACAGGTGCCCTGACTGGGAATAGTCCCTGTGACCTTTCAGTTTGCAGGATGATGCCCTACCAAATGAACCACACCAGCCAGGGTACAGATATATATTAAAACACATTAAGGTAAACAGTGACAATCAGCAGAGTGCAAATATAGGCCCAGATTAACAATTTAAAAATGAAAGTTCTTCAACAGTTCAAAAGTTCATCTGCACAAGTACTAATTGAAGTAAAGCTGGCTACAACCTTAGGAGGAATTCAGGGAATGAATGGCTAAAAAGAAAGTCACTGTAATCTTTGGCAGAATTCTTAGAAATATCTCCAAAATAAAAGAGGTATTTATTCCCTTATTCCCAATAAAGTAATCATACAATGTAACATCAGGTAGTTTTAAAAGCGATCCTATCCAATCTGCTCATTTTTCAGAGAAGACAAATGCCCAGGATTTTAAGCAAGTTGGGCCAGAATAAAATCAGGTCTCCACCGGGGAGATTTTTTCCCACTAAGTAACTATGCCTTCCTCAGACTACACCTGAAGTACTATACTGTGTTTGAGTGTAAGGGAATGACCTCTTTTCCCTGGAGGTCATTCAATAAATAGTAATGCAGATGCTAGAAAGTGTCTAGAATAGGACAGTGAGAGGTTTGGAGATAGCATTTACTACTGAGGAATGGATTACAGGAGAGAGAGGAAGAAGGACATGAGGCACCTCTTTAGCTAAGTTAGACTGCTTCTGTAGTTACGTTACAAATGGTTCCAGTTACTGGAAACCAACTCAGGCTACTTTAAGCAAAAGGAGAATTTGTTCAAAGGACAGTGGTGTGCCACAAAGAACATGAGGATAATAGAACAATTAAGCCTCACTCATTAGACTCAAGCCCCTATCCTCTCAGTCTGTTTCTCTTGGTTCAAATTTTTAGATTTTCTGGAGAATGTGAGGATCCCATCTTTGGTCAAAAGCTTTCCAGGCCCCTACTAACTGAAACTGGAAAGGCGGTGCCCAAAGAAAACGGAATTACCATGGAAGGTGGCTACTCTACCTTGTACAGACATCTAGAGCACAGAATAAGAACCATGAATTGGTTTCTGGAAGGCAAGTTTTGAATGATCATTAGTACACAACAGTTATAACCACTATAAACTGCCTTTTAAACATTCAAGCAATTGCTGGGCCACTGTCAGGACTGTTAAAGGGGATTCCAAGGTAATCAGTGACTTTTAAGATTTTGAATAACGAAGGTAAAACTTCCCTGTTAAAAGTCAGAACAATACTTACAGGGAACGAGGTAGGGTAGGGTTACGACTAGAAGGTGGTAAAAGGAAGACTTCTGTTCTATTTCTTGACCTGAGTGCTGGTTACTTGAGTATGAGCAGTTCATAAAAATCGAAATGTACAGCTATGGCCCTGGGGCCAGGTGGCTCAGTTGGTTGGAGCATCATCCCGTACACAAAAAGACTGTCGTTTCAATCCCCGTTCAAGGCACATACCTAGGTTGCAAGTTCAAGGGAGACAACCGATTGATGTCTATGTCTCTCTCTCTCTTTCTCTCTCTCTCTCTCTCTCTCTCTCTCTCTCTCTCTCTCTCTGTCTCCCTCCCTCTCCCCCGCCCCCCTTCTTCTGTCTCTCAAATCAAAACACATCCTCAGATGGGGATTTTTTAAAAAAGCACACCTATGACTTTTCTGTGTATAAGCCAATAAAACATTCAAGCAATTTTTTGTGATTTAATGACATCAACCATCTTGAATAAATAGAATCTAGGAGCTGGGTAAAGACAGAACAAGGCTTTTCTTCTAAGTACAGAGAAAAAAAATCAAGCTAGTAAGCAAAAGGTTGCTGTAACATTTCAATTATTTTGTAAGATGATGTGCATTACAATACCAGGTAAAGAAGAAAAACATTTTAGGAGAAAATAGAACCACAACTGTTATAAGCCCTATCAAGAAAAATGTCAGAGGCTCAAAATTTTGTAAGGCAACCAACATAAGGCACAGATGGTCATGTATTATCACATATTCTTTTTCTACATTATAAAAGACCTGGGCATGGGAGCATATTTAGCTATTTTTTAATTAACCCAATCCAATTCTAGTGCAGACATAGGCTTTGTTTTCACATCTGCATGACTGGCAATAGGTATTAAAACACAACCTATTCATATTTTGAGTCTTAAACCAAGAAAATGCTTAGGCCATACTTTACTTTTTTTGTTTGTTTTAATCCTCACCCCTGAGGACATGTTCCCATTGATTTTTAGAGACAGAGGACAAAGTTGGGGGGAGAGGGAGGCGTAGAGAGAGAGAAACAAACATCAATAGGTTGCCTCCCATACTTGCCCCAACCAGGGATCAAACCTGCAACCTAGATATGTGCCTTGACCAGGATTCAACCAGCAACCTTTTAGGTGCACGGAACGACGTTCCAACGGAGCCATGTGGCTAAGGGCAAGCCTTACTTTAAAAAACAAAAGAACAAACAAACAAAAACACTTTATAAACGATAACTTTTGATGGAATAATTTCCTGCTCTCCATACACTGAAACCAAGAAAGGAGAGACTTCACAGTAGAAAAGAAAAAAAAAAAAAAAACATAGAAAGAGGGCAGGCTCTGATAGTCAGCTTCTGATACAGTTAGCTTATTATTCTAAGAGAACATTAAAAATTCATTATTTTTGGGAGGTAGTGTGGGTAGGGCAGAGGAGATTAATGGGGGGATAATGGGGACAACTGTAATTGAACAACAACAACAAAGAGAAAAACAAATTTTTGCTCTCATTTACAGAGCCTGAAGGTGACCTGTTAGGTATCACTCCTACTTATTTTTACTAATTGAGGATGAAATGAATCCTTGTGGCTTTAGGAAAATATTCATCTGCCTCCCTTACTTTTTTAGGATTAATGTTAGCAATTGGTTCTAGGAACCAACCAGTCTAAAATGCAAAAGATTTCCCCTAGCAATTCTTTTGCTGAGGGATGAACCAACATTAACACCAATGAACACAGAAGCAAAGACTACAGTGCAATGAGGTAAGGGTCTTATTATCACAAAAGCTTCAGAGAATAGGTACAGGAGGAACTGTTTCAACACAGTTCCATGACAGAGAGATCTGTGCTACATGGATTCAATTTCCTAGGGCAATTATCAACGAGGCTGATAAAAGAAGAGAAGGAAAAGTAATGAAAAGCAAAATATATGTGTGTGTGTGTGTGTATATATATATATATATATATATATATATATATATATTAGCATGGCGGGGCATAAATTAAAACGGCTGGCAAAATGAAGTGGCACAGAATGAGAGAGATGTTGGAAAAGTCTTTCCTTGGCAAAGAACATCTTGTGAACTGGACTGTCCAACAATTAACATCTGGAAATGACAACATTTAGGTCAGGAGCTCATCACAGCAATACAAAGCAGCCATAAAAGATGCATTCAATCATTAGTTCAGAAAGCATGCTTTCTAGTCCATGACTAGCAGAAACATAGAAGTGAACACGTCAAAATCTAAAGTAAAAGAGCAGGAAAAATATTAACATGCAAGAAAAGAAGAACTTTTATTTTTAAAAAAGGCACATCACAAGTAGAATTACTAATTACAAAGGTCAAACAAAATGCTTCCAAATGGAAGTATGGCACCCAAAACAAGTCAAAGCAACCACAATCCCAAAGAGAACTCCAGGACCAAATCTGAGTTTTTAAAAAACTCTCAGAAAGCCCACAACAAGGCAGAATATCGTAAGAAAAACAGTAAGACCAGAACGGCTAAGTCCAAACAAAAAAATTAGTACATGCAAATCAAATTAGAACAAAAAGATGTTGATTAAAACCTAAAACCTTTTTTCCAAGCGATAACCCTGCCAGAAGCCCATCAATACTTCAAAACTGCAACCCTAGACCTGTAAAAGAAATAAATTCCAGATGAGATATGGGCAGCCAAAGGGGCAATTCTAAAGCAACCAAGAAAGTCTCCCCCCCCCACCTGCTTCTCAGCTATTTAA
Organism: Carollia perspicillata; assembly: GCA_004027735.1. Lineage (NCBI taxonomy): Eukaryota > Metazoa > Chordata > Mammalia > Chiroptera > Phyllostomidae > Carollia > Carollia perspicillata. The sequence goes on along the minus strand of PVKM010019920.1, from coordinate 6,574 downwards.
TCTCAGTACGTGAAAGCTTATCGGGCTTCCTCTAAAGAAACTACTGCAAAAATTTTCAGAAAGAACAGTCAGTGAGACACTACTCAGTCTAAACCCAAAGACCAAAATTTAAAAAAGCCCCCAAATGATGCAAGAGTCAATTCAAATACTCCAAGAGGATCTGTCAACGCTACATTGCACTGTACAGACAATATAACCACTGAGATTTCAGGATGGATTGGTCACCTCCAAGATATGACTTCCCCAGGATTCAAACCAGAGAGTCAGAATAACATACATCGTTATACTTCAAATTCTGTAGAAGTCCCTGAAAGTAATGTCATTGCATGTCTTTTAAAATGCAGCCAAAGTCACTTAACTTAGTACAAGAGTGGAACAAATGTCGGTAGAATAAAATGACAATCTGGATAAAAGACCTAACAAGTTCAGAGAAGTATGTACTAGAGAAAATCTGTGTACAGTGCAGGGTGAAGAGGGATTCACAACTTAAATGTCCAAGTTTTAATAGAAATATAATAATTTAAACTCCAGATACCAATATGGTAGAAAAAGAAACAAAAGGTTTCATGATAGAAGAAAAGCAGAACAAAAACTAAAAAGAAAGGTGGCTCGCTCTGAAACATTTTAGGCGTAAGAAAACAGTAAAAAAGGGAGATTGGGTAGGAGTCACTGGAGAACTGGACCAAGGGATGTCTCAGCAGAGTAAGAGATTAAATATACAACTCAGGTTATTACCTACTCTTTCCTACTTAAGTAGGAACACATGAGTAACAGTGAATTCAATTTAAAATGTAACTCAAAGGGAAATTTGTGAATGGATAATGTGTCCCTGGCACAACTGAAGATAATTTACCTACATCAATCTGTCAACAGGCAGGGTAAGTTTTATAGTACGGAGTCTGAAATAAAAAGTATTATAAATTCCTAGAAAGACTCTCACATGGAGCTTAAAAGGAAAATAATGTCTTTTATGTTCTAAGGAACAATGATAAAATGAACTAATAGCAAACACAGGCTGAAGTAAAGGAATAAATCAGGAGTTCTGCTTCCTCATCTAACAGGTAAGGCAGCTTGAAGGGAGAAGATACAAAAATGGAAGAGAACTTAAAGGAAAAAGTTTTTGAGTAAACAGAAAGAAGAGGAAAATATGAGATAAAGATTAAAGAATGAAAATTCTTTCCCACCAGAATAGGAAAATAACTGTGTTAAAAAAGAAAAAAAGGAAGCAGCTAACAGAAATATTTATGGCATAAATATAGGAAAGAGAATAAAGTGCTAGGATAATGCTAAATCGCATTAAAAAAACTGGCCCCTTTTGAGGCAATGGCACATTAAACTATGACTTAACTCTGTACCTTTAAATCCTAATTGTTTAACTGAAAAATGCTCTCAGAATATGATCAGTTTTCATTAGAAAAAGGCACCCTCAATTTATGTGCATGTGTATTTCACCCCCACTCTTCACATCTAAATTCACCTTTTATAACAACAGAAGAAATACTAGTGAATGCTTTTATTGCTAACTAAAAAATAAAATTAGATATAAGGGCAAGGTAATGTAAATATTGGGAAAATCAGGAAACCACAACTTAATTCTTGTGGCATAGGAGAAAAGTTGTTTGCTATACAGAATACAGATTTTCAAAGTCTAAATTTTTGTCTTGTATCTACGTGTATGTGTTATATGTTCCTCAGGAATACCTCTGAGAGGGCTGCAACCAATCCTTATCTTAAAGCAAGAATCAGTAAATTAATTTCTTTTGCCAAAAGGCCACAAAGTGAATATCTTAGGCTTTTGAAGGCTGTATCTGTTGAAACTGCTCAACTCTCACTAGAGTGCAAAAACAAGGGACAGACAATATGTAAATGAACTAGCATGGCTTTGTCCCTATAAAATTTAATTCATGAATAAATTTTATTTGCATTTCATGTAATTTTCACATGACACAAAACATTCTTCTTTAGATTTCTCCACCACTACCACCACCCAACCATTTAAAATGTAAAAATCCTTCTTGTCCTGGCTCAGTGAATTGAAGGCCGCGGCTGCCAGTTCAATTCCCAGTCAGGACACATGCCCAATCTGAAGGCCAAGTATCCTTCCACTGGGGGCATGGGAGAAGCAACCAATAGATTTTTCTCTCCCTCTCTTTCTCCCTCCCTTTCCTTCTCCCTAAATATAAATAAATAAAATCTTTAAAAAATAAAAATAAAACAAAATGTATAAACCATTCTTATTCTTAGCTCAAGGTCCATACCAAAACAGGCAGCAGGCCAGAACTGGACAGTGGGCTAATTTGCTGACCTCCACCTTACAAATCCCAAACTTCATAAATTATTTTCTTAGCACTGCAAACTAACTGGATATCTTGTAGCTCTTTTTCAATGCTAAGAAAAAGGACTCCCTGAATCAAATAAACATCACTAGAAATAATACAATATGTTAGATATTGACCAAAGTAACTTGCAAGTTTTAATGAAAGACAAAGAGTGGTACACTAAGAAACAAGCAATAGAGATATGATATCAGATGCATGTTTCTCAATTGTTTGGTCCCAGTATATTCCAAGATAAAATTAAAGGCAAGAAAATATGAGTAAGAGGGGGGAAAGTACAGTGATACTTATGACCTAAGAGAAAAATCTGTCAAGCACTCTAGACAAGAAAAACACAATTTCTAGTTCACATACATGGATGGTCTCAATGTTCTTAGTATGAGACAAATGCAACACATTCTGAACTCATATCATGTCCAATTAAAAAGTGTTTCTTAAGCCAAAGGAAGCTGATGGCTTCCACCATTCATGCCAGCCATACTGTGATGCCTGCCATTTTCTTCTCACTTGTTTTCTAGTTAGAACAACATTCACAATTTAAAATATCAGAATACTCCAATTAATACTCTACCTTGCATGTTCCTGAACTCCCACAATCTCCACTTCACTATCTGAAGAGGCAATATTAATTTCTTCATTGAGTGGTGCACTGCCAGCAGATGTCTTGTCACTTGCTAGGAATCCTGGATCTAAATGACCTGAGAGAAAAGGGGGAAAAAATGAGCACTACATCTTACAACAGCAGAAAACAACTCATTGACAGACTTCTCATCCAGGTTCAATCACAGAAACAAAATGATCTTATGAGATCTTGCCACAGCCTAACTGTTGCCCATATCAAATAAGTTGGGGCAGTGTTCTATTTTTTAAAGTTTTAAAAAATTAAACAGACCACATGCTCATGGCTAAAAGAATGTTCAAACAACATGGAAGTACATAAAAGTAAGAACTCCAAGCCTCACTCCCTACTCGTATTCCTTAGGAGAAAAAACCTGGAGTATTTTGGTATTTATATCTCAATATAGGTAAATTATAAACTGTAATAATACTCTATATTTTATGCCATAATGTTTTCTGCATTCAACTACAGTATGTCTTTAAATAACCTACATAACAATTTTGTCATCACCTAGAGGGCAATGGAGTTCTCTACTGCTTATCATTTTATTTTATTGTTAAAAAGATTTTCTTTATTTTTAGAGAGGGAGGGACAGAGGGAGAAGAGAGAGAGAAACATCACTGTGTGGTTGCCTGGTGCATGCCCCCTAGTGAGGACCTGGCCTGCAACCCAGGCATGTGCCCTGACTGGGAATTGAACCAGCAGCCCTTTGGTTTATAGGCCGGCACTCAAACCACTGAGCCACACCAGCCAGAGCCCCTTATCATTTTAAGAAAACAAAATGATACCAAAAAAAAAAAGAATAAATGGAATAAATAGAAATAATTAATTTCATGGTTATACTAGGATGCTTTATGAAAAAATTAGTAATTTCTCTAAAGAAACAGATTTGACAAAATATGTCCCAAAAGCACATCTAAAAGGGAAGATTATGATTTTTGCTCTGAGCAACTAAAACATTACCTGTATGTTGTTGACAGTTCTCATTAGACAGACAAAAATCACATAACTATGGAAAAGCACAACAGTTTGTGGCACTAGGGCATGTAAGGACTTCTTCACAAGGGCCTTCATAAAGTCAGATGACTTTATTGTACATAGTACAATAAAATACATTCTCCAACATCATACAAAGCATGAATTTCTACAGAATTCTCTCAATAAAGGCTCTTGATATAGCATCAAAGTACACAACTCTATAAACTATTCTAACAAGAGTTAAGATTCAGCCTATGTTCCCAGTTCTCGAATGTTCTGACTTGAAAGGATGAGTTTTAGAATATCTACAAGTTAGCATGGAATAAACAATTACAACAGGTACAAATTTGCATTTATTCTTTAAATATATTGTCATCTGATACCAAATTATTTCTTCATATTTAAAAAAAAATCCTGTGTGACATCTTATATAAACTAAGCCAATGCCAGTAAGTTTTACACACAAACAATTCTCCCTTCCCCTTATTTTGCTCATTCCAATGCTTAAGGGTCATTAGGAAACTATACTTTCATACTCCTGCCAATTTTTACTGCAACCCTTTAACCCTCTCTAATCCTACCTATGAAAATTCAGCCTAAGGGGGAAAACTTTATAAGCAAAATGTTATGATGTCCAAAGGTAATCACTACAGTGCTATGTAGAAACCTGGATAAATGTATGAACATAAAAGTATCACACATAACACTACAAAAATATATCGGTGCTGAATAAAAGCTGTGAAAAGTAATTAGGTTTGACTATGATTATGGGTCTTTTTAACAATTCTTTATATTATTTTTACTTTTTTCTACTGAAAATGATGCATACATGAAAAAACAGAAAACTATAAAGGACTATTAAAAAAGCTCACAATGGCTTCTAGATACAACTGGTGATTGAGATAGTACCATCTGCATGGGCTTGTTAACCTTCTGTATAAAAATAATCTAGATAGGATTATATTAGCGCTGGCAGTGGGCATGCATCTTTGAACCCTACAAGCATACAAAAGGTGGCATTCATCAGACAAAACACAGCTTTGTTGAAGGTAGGGTAACTGCTGGAATGGAGTTTGGTTAAGTCTAGATTTGGGAAACCTCTTGCTCTGATTCTAACACGTTGTTTGTGGCCAAGTCTTTTATCCAATTTCTACTTCAGTGTTGTAGTTATCACTACTGTCATGCACACTATTCCTATTCCTACTCTAACTCTAGGAAAAAATACAAATAAACAAGCCTCTCTTTTTTTCAAACCTTCATGTTGTCCATACGCAATTATTTTCTTGCTTTGTGCAGCTGTAACAGTTTACTTCATCTATTTGCTCTTAAAATAAATACTTCAGTTTATAATATGCTATACACTGTGCTAAATGTTAGGAATACTATGGGGAACAACGCAGGTATACTCTCTACCCTCAACAAGCTTACAATACATTCAGGGATAATAAAAAGCAGTCCATTGCACAATGGCTTGAAAACTGCTCTGACAGGGAGGTGGAGAGTGCCCCGGAAGCACACAGAAAAGGAACATTTCCAGGACTTGAGGATAATCAATGAAGCTCAGCTCTCAGGGAAGTGTAGCATAGGAAACAATGTATTACTCTTTAGGGTATAAAAATTTGCTGAAATTTGGAGTGATGGTAGTAAAATGAGAAGTGAGGCTGGTAAAGTCGGAAGTGAGATAATTTATAAGGAGTCTGGACTTGACCTTGAGAAGTAGAAAGTCACAGAAGGATTTAAGCAGAGAAGTAACATGATATGGATTTCCACTTTTAAAAATTTCCTTTTGGAGTGTAAAAATGGAACTCACAGAGGGCAAGTAATACTATAGCCAAGGAAAACAGATTATGGTAGTTTCCTGGGTGAGAAAGGATTACAGCTGAACTAGGGAAGAAATAAAATGGGAAATACTCTATGTGCATGTATGTGCAGAAGGTTAGTAATGTTGGATAACAGACAAAGGTAAGAACACAAGTAGTAAAAATGATGTCTAGGTTTCTAATTTAGGTAAATGGATAGACTTACAATGCTCTTCAGTGTACCAATAAACAGCTTGGGATACACTGATGACATGCCTCTAAGATGTTCAACAGGCAGTTGCGGGTACTATTCTAAATCTCAGATCAGAGGTCTAGAGAGGAAATACAGATTTGGTAAGTCCTCAGAAATAGGTGGGGAGATAAGGCCATCCAGAGGAGTGTAGGGGGGCCTAGAACAGAACCATGATGAATACCAACAATTAAGGGATGGAGAGAGGAAGGGGAGCTCACCAAAGTATGCAAGGAAAAAAGGTATCCCAAAGATACGAAGCCAGGACACCAGGGAAAGAGTATGTCCAGGAAGAAGTGCTTGTCAATGCCCAACAGAGCAGGCTGATAAGGAACTAAGTAGAGCCCACTACAATCAGGACTAACATACTACATACATGACCTTAGCAAAAGGAGCCTCAGAGGGACTGATGGGGCTGAAGCCAATGCAAGGCTACACCAAGAAAGGGAAGAGCGGGTACATTTTTAAGAAGTTTGGCTAAGGAGGAAAAGGTGTTAGGATGGGACTGAAAGAGGAAGATGAGTTTGAGGGAGGAGGGATGTGTATGTATGCACAGATTTTAAAGATGGGAGAGACCTGGCCATATTTAGGG
>PVKM010019919.1:0-23770 GCA_004027735.1 Carollia perspicillata | reverse complement strand
AAAGGCTTGTGGTCCTTTGGCTTTCATCCAGGGGAAGAATAGCCCGACTACATACTTGGAAGTGTCATGTGCTGCACAGGGGAACAGGCTGTGAAAACGCCAGGTACTCCTCAGCCACATCTGGGGTGAAAGGTCAGTGTGGCAGTGGGGGCTGTAATTTCAGGCCCCTTCCCAGCCTCCCTCACCACCATGGGGTCAGGGAAGGCCTGCACCTCCATCCCTCTCTCCTCATAGAGGGGAGCAGCATGTAGAAAAGAGAAGCCAGCCTCGGGTTATGTTAGTGAAGGTTACTATGTCTGCAGGTGATCCTGACACAATTTTCTCCTGGGCCTGCTATTGGATGGCCCACCCCCATCCCCGACTGGATTCGGTTTTGGGCAGGTGACTTGGGGCCGGGCCATGGCACTGCCATGCTCTGATTTAGAGCCCCCAGAACTCTGTGTGGTTCTGGGATCAGGTCCCATGTCAGGGCACAGCTATAGTCAAGCTTCTCAACCTGTACTTTCCATTGTCCTTCTATCTACCAACGGTAACACTGAAGCCATCCCCTGTCCATTCATCCCTTCCTCCCTCAGTTACTCCCTGCTTCCCTTCCTCTTCCCTCCATCTATCTAGCATTTTCTGGGCATCTGCTATGTGCCTTGCTCTGTGGTGGATTTTGAGGGTCCAGGGATGAGGAAGACACAGCCCTGCCATCATGGATCTCAGGGTTAGTGAGAGAGATGGACAATGAACAGATATTAGTTGGTTAGTGATATACCATCTGGTGAGAAAAGAATGATGACAGGATAGTTGAGATTCTAAATTTTATGGTAGGAGCCATAATGAGGAAGGGGGAGAAGGCACACTTCTAAGGATTTTCTTAAGGTTAATCAATGCCCTGGCCTGATGGACTCACCTCACGAACTATCTTCTTTGAGAGGGACCCAGTGGGGGAGTTGGGGTTTAGGGCAGGGTGGCAAGTCCTGGGTGGAGGACTGCTGTTGTCCACCCCTCCTCTCACCCTAAAGGGAGGATTGAGGTGGCAGCGGGGGGTGGGGTGGGGACAGAAATAGAAGGTTGCTCTCCTGTGTCTCATTACCCCAAGCTGCTCTCCCAGGGAAAAAGCTCAAAGACCCACCCATCCCATTTTATTATTTTGGAAGGAGCGGAAGCTGCAAGTGCAGGGATGACGGCAGAGGCTGCTTTCAGGGTTATATTTAGAGATCGACTCCTACATTCAAATGGAATCCTAAGCAGGCTTTCAGGTGGGTGGAGCAGTTGCATGGCTGGGCAGTCTTCCTTTGGATGCTGGGAATAGCTACCTAGACCTTGGTCAAGGAGGACCTTTGGTTTGTCAGCAGGAGGAAATGCGAGAAGGTATACTTTATGAGCTTAAATAAGCCCCAGCCTCCACTCCAGTTGGAACAGATTAAAATTTGTGGCCCCTTCACATTTCCTGAGGAAATAGAATATTATTTTTCTCCCCCCAAATAACAGGTCCCTGGTTCTGTTGTGAGGCAGTAAGATTTGAAAATAAAGAAAAACTGGCCCTGGCTAGGTAGCTCAGTTGGATAGAGCATTTTTCCCAGATGCCAAGGTTGTAGGTTCAATCTTTGGTCAGGGTATATAAAAGAAGCAACCAATGAATGCATACATAAGTAGAAAAACAAATAGATGTTTCTCTCTCTTCCTCTCTCTAAAAAATCAATTAAAAAAGATTAATCTAAAATTTATTTTTACTGAAACCAAACCTGGTTTTATGCCTATTCACAATGACCTTAGATCATCTTGCTTCATTACTCAGTGTATTATGTTTGCATTTGGGGGTTCTGAAAAAAATGTGTTAGTTGCTCAAGATATGATTGAGATATGATCACTTTTCATCATAGTTTGGGCTAGTTCCATTCTTCATGAGGATAGATCTGTGGAATGGGAATGGGTATGAGATGAATGACAAAGAACAATGAGAGCCTGCATTTCTGCTTTCCCCTTACAAGGGAGCTCCAGAATGGGCCAAGTCCCTTTTTTTCTTCTGTTACCTGGGACCTTGTTCCCCTTTGGCCTAGACATTCTCTGCTTATAAAGTCCCATTGCCCGTGTCCTAATTAACACCTCCATTGAGCAGCACTGTGCAGAAAAGTTGAATAACGTGTTACTTACGTGTGGCGGTTGCTCCTGTGCTTGGCAGAGACTGTCCAGGAGAACGTGCAAGGTGGGGATGCCTCCTCAGCTCTACCATCTCATTTGTCAGCAGCCACAGCCAGGCATCTGTGCAGACCAGTGCTCCTTCCTTAAAGTCACCCTTGGGAGAGATTCTGGTGGTTGTATTCTCAGGAAAATTTGCTGTCAACATAAGATCCCCTAATATATTCTCCTTCTGTTCAGCTGAGGCTGGACAACAGATATCAAGAACCAAAGATGTCATAGAAGCCAAAGTTTCTGGTCCATGGCTAATTAAAAACATCCTGCCTCTCCCCACATCCCACTAATGTATCTGAGTTCATGTGCTGTTCCATGATGAAACTAATACTGCCAGCACCATTTCTCCCACATTGAATTATTTATTCATTCAACAAACATTTAATCCAATAGTTCCTGTATATCAGGGAGACCAAGTTGGAAGACCTGGCTCTGTTTTCAAGAAGACTGCAGTCTGATGGTAATACAGGCTTGCAGAACTGGTATATCTTACAAGGGGCTGGAGGGGGTGTGTATAGATGCACACTATGTGCTTGGAACATGGGAGAAAGTGAGTCTGAGTTGTCCAAGGGGGCCAGGGATGTTGCCTAGGGGAAATTGCCCTGATGAGTGAGGGATGACTAGGAATTTTCTAGAAAGATAAGAGTGGAGAAGGCATTCTAGCAGAAGAAACAGCTTGTAAGAATGTTCAGAGCCATGAAAGAGAATGGTAATTTCTGGAACTGGAGCCTAGGTTCCATCAGGGTGCTGGCGCATGGGGCTTGGCTTCTAGGCCCAAGAAGAGCCCCATGGGCTTGTTTAGGAGGATCTATTTGCTCCCAAGGGTGATGGGAAGCTGCTGAGGAATTTAAAAAAGGAATGCTGGGAGTAGATTTTGATGGGATCTCTTGACAACTGTCTGTAGACTAATAAGAGAAGAGCTGACATCCTCCTACTGCTCCGCAGTGGATGCTCTAATGTGCCCCCAGTCTAGGCACTTGTCCCCCAGCTGTTGGGAGTATCTCCTGCTGATGTCTCATGCTGAGTCCCAGAAAATTGGCTGAAGAGAGCTGCGTGGCCAAGACTTCAAGGGCATATAAAAATCTCCACTTGGGACAACTCTGAAGGGCCATCCCAGGTCCAGAGTGCCCTGTGGGATCCCTTGACAGCTTTGTTGTGACTACCTCACAGCTCAACTCCTCCTTTTGTCAAATTCTGCTTCCTTTACCTCCTCACTGGTATTGTCCCCAAAAGCCCTACCCAGTAAGCCACCTAAGGGCAAATCTCTACTTCAGAGGCTATTTCACAAGGCCCTCAACCTGCATTTGTCTTCCCCAGCCAAGGGGGTTGATAGTGCCCCTCTTCTCCTGGGTCTCTCCCTCACTTCTTCTCTTCATGGCAGAACGGTGGTTGGGACTTTGACACACCACATTTTGCAAAGTTTCTGATTCTTATTGTACATCAAAGTCTTTCTCCAGGCACTACTGAAGATTGTGTGAAGGAGAACAGAGGTGACCCTTCACTGAACACCCTTTTCTTCCAGTGTATGAGGAAACATGGTTGGGCTCATCCCGCATTTGCTTCAAGGACCAATTAGATATATGGTTTTGTGGGATTCTACTGGAAAATTAGGACTTGGTTTATTTCTTTGGCATTTGTCTCTGCCTTTAACCAATTCAAAGAGAATCCCTTACTTAATATGTACAAAAAGTCATAGAACTTAGAATTTAAAAAAATAATTAATAAATTCTTATAGTACAAATTTCATTAATATTTTTTTGAATTTTTGAAATAAGAAATGCATACAGCAAAATATTCAGAAGATACAATAGGGTGTAAAGTAAGTGCGCTACTTTTCCCTTCCCCGAACTTTTCAATACTATCTCTTCTCCTTGTCTCTATTCCCACCCCAAACAACCACTAGGACTAGTTTCTTGGCATTTTGTACAGGTAAAAGATTTATCTCTCCCACCCTTTCTGTTGAATTGATCTCCATTGACAAGGCCTCACAATGTAAAAGCCGGGAACAAAGTGTGTTGTATAATTGAACTGTTCTATATCTCAGGCTGTAGCTAATTTATGGATTTTCACTATTGGAGGGGTCATTAATAGATGCTTAGCTTGAGAAGACTTTTCTGATTTCCCTCAGGAAATCTTTACTCACATTGAGAAGCTGTACCTTTGTATTTGTCTCAAGACATACTTTCCTTTTTAATGTTAATTATGAAGTCTTAACTGTACATTAGAAAATGTAGATAAGCCATACCTATACTATCACCAACACTGATAAACACCCATACCATACTGTTCACACTTCTAGAGCTTTCTCTTTGTGTATGTATGTACATTATATACATATTCTTTTAAAAAGTGATATCACGCTCTAATACAGTTTTAAACTTATTCTTCTCTTACTGTGTACTGTGAATACATTTCCATGTCAATAAATCACTTCAACATTTATATTCCTTAGAGCAACCTGGCTGCTGTTTGTGATAGATGTGAATAGTAGAAATCTATTTCCGACCCTGGGACAAGTCCTGAACGTGACCGGACCACGAGGGCAGCTTTCCCCTGGGGATCACCAGGCCTCTGCCACCTCAGCACAGGGTGCCCAGGTTTTACTGACCTCACCATCCCAGCCAACCAGGAGGGGGAAAGAGCATGCAGCAGGATCTCACAGGCACGGCACCGGAAGGGGTGCACATCATTTCCACTCCCTGTATATTGACTGGGACTCAGGCACGTGGCCACACCTCCAGTAGAGGAAGTTGGGAAGTATATCCAGCTGTGTACGCGGGAATAAGTGGAAGAATTTGGGTGAAAAACTGGCAGTCTCTGTCCTGTATTTATTGATATATCTTGTTTGTGGTCTCTCTTGTGCCTAAAAAGCTGAATCCATGTCTGATTCATCCCCAGAATACTTTTTACAATTGTCGGTGCATTGTTGCTGCTCTGTAGATATTTGCTGAATGAATGCATGGAGCCCTACTAGTTCTATTGTTCTGGATTAATGACAATCTAGGACTTTTGTTAAGGGGTAAACAGGAGACACCTCTCAGATCATGAAGGAGTTATGGATTAGAAAGTTTGCATCTGAGAAGGAAAAACCTTCCTAAGAGAAAGGCAGGGTATTCATCCTGGACAAGGAAAAAAGGTGAAAGTAATGCAAACTTCCTGGAAGTTAAGATTTATATTTTCAGGAAATCTGTATGGTTTCCCCTCCGTGAAGCTGGATAAAATGGATCTCTCCATAACCTTTATTGGTCTGAACTGTAACCCTTGATGTATTTGCAGTCCGTATCTTCATGACATACTTAATGTTTTTTTGGTTGTTCCTAAGAAGACAGAGCATTGTTAAAGGCTTATTCTGAGAAGAAGGGGAGGCTCTCTGGCCTTAGGAAATGCCATAAGCCCCAGGGCACTGGCAATGGGACTCTGGGGTGGCACCCAGAGAGCAGCTGGTGCAGACAGCTGGTATCCTGGCATTGCTGGTAGATGCAGGATTAAGACCTTCATTGATAAAACAAGTGTCAATATTCCTATACATTAGATGATCCTGATAGTGATTCCAAGCAAGCGAAGGGAGTTCTCCATGTGCCCAGGAGAGTTTGAAAGGTCCATACTACTTCGTTCCCCTTCTGCCAACCCCAGAAGCATAGTGACTGGTGCTAACACAGCTGGCAAAGGGGGCTGAAGCCAGGCCCAGAACTCCCTCCTCACTCCACGCCTGGGTTTTATTGTAATGTCAGGAGCCAGTGCGCTTGGTGTGTGATCTCCCCATTCTGACTTGGCCAGCCCTGTTCTCCACCTTTATTTTGAGACTTCTGTTAGGGAATACTTGATTTCTCCTGATAATCTGATCTCCCCAATATGTACTTACTCTTTGAAACTAACTACAGGCTTTGGGCTGGGTTTCCTTTCTCTACAAGAGGTTAGCAGGAAAAATGCCCCCTGTAGATTCTCAGGGCCAGTGGCTATCCTGTTAGAGGACAAGAGCACAGTGGCTCTGTTCCACAGTGGGCCCAGCTGGGGAGTGGACTGAGGACTTCTGTATAGCCTGAAAGCCTTTTTTATTACAGGATTGGGCACAGCCTCCTGGACACACACCGTGCTGGAGGAAGAGGGAGAAGTAATGCTGAGCCCTTGGCCCAATTTGTTTCAGAAGCTGGTGCCCAACCAGCCAACATCTAAGAGGCAGGCACACATCCCTCAGGGTTTATGAATCTACCTTCTTGTCTCCTGCAAACAGAAAGGGGGTACCTGGGCCAGGTAATTGCTTTGTTGGATGGAAGTCCTTGTCATTTAATATTTTACAACTTACATGAAAATCAGCTTAACATGTTGAAGGCTACTTGCTTTTTCAGTGGAATTTTTAAATGGTATAGCAGTTAACTTTGGCTGCAGTAAAAGCTTACAACAAGTCAAGTAAAGAATATATGTAGTTTCCTCTCAGTATCCAGAGTGGCACATTTAGTTATTAAGATTTAAAGCATTTTGACCTTCAGATCATAAAATTTCTTGAGCTTGAGGCAGGGGGGTGGAGATGAAGGGACAAAGGGAAAAAGGGAGAAGGGTAAGAGGATTCTTATCAATGTCATCAGCTGTTAAATAGCATTACTTTATGGAGCACCACCCATCTGAAAGCCTCAGAGCCCTTCGTGGGATCATACCATCAGTCCTCACACCATCCCCTCTAGGAGCTAAGAGGCAAATGGCAATGAAGATGAAATGCAAAAGAAAAGGTGCTGAAGATGGGGATATCAGTTGGTTGCTGAAGGTCACCCAGGAAGTTTCTACACCATGAGTTTGGGGCTAGGTGTGTCCACCCCTGTTAGAATGCTCCAAGGGCTCACATGGCCTTGCTCTGAGCTGTGTAAAGAAAGGATGAAGGCCACCACCTTGTTTTATGATCCATTGAGGGTAAAGGGAGGGCACTAGAAAAATAACACACACACAAATCATTGAGGGTAGAAGTCAGAGCAAGGCTCTTGGGCTGGGCCAAATGATAGCTTTACTTGCTATCATTTACCAATTTAATTACAAAGTTGTTTGTTTGGATGTGGCTACCATTTGAGGGCTACACAAAGCAACTGAGAGCATAAATGTGTCCACTGTTTAGAAAAATCAGGGGGAAAAATTCATCATGATTGGCAAGGGAAGGGAATATCATAATGTTTCTTCCAATCCCTCCCCCAGCACTTGCTCCCCACCCAATGAATCTCATTAGTTGGTGTATAAGGGGGAAATTGTAATTTAGTCATGGTTGAATGTATCCCATTTCCTTTCAGTATTTAGAGACCTTTTTTCCCCCCACAATTATGCTTTTGTGATGAGAGAGGTACAGGGATTCTCTGGGGCTTGGGAATATCTTTGCTTTATCCTGAAAGCACCTGTTTATTCCCTCTGTGCAGTGTTTTCTAATCCTGCTGAGGATGGAGAGATACAAAATAGGCTTCTAATTTCATGGTTGAAGTGAGAAGAGATAATATCGGCTCACTTCTCTGCATAAAAATTTTTTCTAATACAAATCTTCTAGAAGTTTGCCTTTGTGACTGCAACATGGTCAGGAGGATAAGCATGTATATGTGTGTGTACATAGTTTTCATTCCCATATATTTATAAATACATCATGAGAAGAAATCCTTTTCATAAATAACTCAAGGATGAGGCAGGTTGCTCTATGTTATCAATACGAGTGGCCAAGGTGATTCCTATTAAACATTTTTGACATCTCTTGAGATAGAATCATGGCAAGTGTCAGGTGTATCAGCCCTTGGTGGGGAGCGATATTTTAGGCACCCCGAGGGGCGCATCTCTCAAGATGATTGTCCCTGCACAGGCTCTGCACACGGATCACTGGCTGCTGTGTAATCTAAAAGTAGCCGAGAAAGGAGAGGGTTAAGGAAAATAAATGGGGTCCAATGTGAACATCGCTCCCTTTTTTCGGCTTTTTTAGAAGATAAATGTTTCAGATTTCAATCTGTGGTTCCCAGCAGTTCTTTGGGAACACTGCAGTAGGCCCGCAAAAATCGCTACTGCTGAGCCAACCCGAGATAATGCGTCTCAGCAGGGATGACATAATGTGCTAAAAGAAGACGATGATGTAATGCCCATCTCAGAAATCAGAGCCAATTTCCGTTACAAAGCCCCGGAGTGTAGCAGGAGGTAATGAGCTAGCATAAATTGTGCTGCACAGAAAACTTCTAGGTCTGATGTTCCCGATCTGCATGTTTAAAGGCAAAAAAAAAAGAAAGAAAGAAATAAAATAGAATTCCTAGATCTGCTGGGCTCAAGGGCATCTGCTCAGCGAGAAGCTCTGTCCTCATCCAATTTGGACAGAACGGTGCCCCAGGCTGCCCTGATCACCTTGGTCCATGTAGAGGGATGGTTGTCTGGGGCTGTAAGCTGCAGCAAGGTGGTGATGTAATGTTTAATGCTAAATTTGTTTCTGCTGATAATGTTCAAGAAGTGGGTGTGGTGTTTGCAGGAGATTTGCCTTCCCTGGAGTGTGGGGGTAACTGGGCTGGAAATGCCTAGGAGAAAGTCAGGGGTGAAGGGTACTGAAGAAAGTCAGATTCACCTTGAACGCTTTATTATGTGCAACCTGCTCTGACTTGGAGAAGTATGTGTGTGGGCACCTGAAGCTCCCAGATAACCAACCTCAGCAGCCTCCCCTTAATTAATGATGCATTCCGACCTCTGGGTATAGCCTGCCTGGCAACCAGAGTTCAGTTTTTTGTCATGTTTCATATAAATGTTGAAAGCAGCCATAAATTCATCTAAGCAATGATCTAGGATCTCACAGAAAAAGGAAAGAAAAGCATAATCTTTCTTTGATTGAAAAAGCAGTTGTCCCACCCCCACTACAATTTTCTATGTTTATTCTTTCCTTCATTTTATTTTTAATTGCTCTGAGTGTTTGCATGAGGAACACATTTCTTTTTTATTTGCCTTCTACAGTTTCTGTTACTTATTCCTCATAGGGGACTTGATTCTGTAACCCGCCCTGCACACCACCAACTCCCTCTGGATGGAACGGCAGTGGTTTTATGTCACTTCTTGCTGCAGATTGGGCCTTCAGCGCCACAGACCTGGGTGGTGGTGACAGCATTGGCAGAGAACTGCTGGCTTCACAAACTGAATGCTGTGTCTTTAAATAGGGAATGAACATCGGGAACAGATGAATTTTTTCTGGTGTAAGAAAATGAGAGAAATAAAACAGAAAACATGACATATAGGCTACGGAAGAATTGCTTCTATGACATGCAAACCTAAGTGGGCATTGCTTTCTAGACCTTTCTGGGAAGTGCTACCAAGTCTTTTAAGTGTACTCTTACCTGCTGAAAGGACAGTCACCATCACAGCCACTGGTGGTCATTTGCAGACTGATCACAAGTCAGATATTAGTACTATTAATTATAATTTTTATCTAGTATTTTTAAAGTACAGCAGATACTATCCTAAATTCCTTAATTGTCTCATTTAATTCTTACCAGAAGCCACCCAATGAGGTGGGTACTACTATTACCACATCCATTTTCCAGAGGAGAACACGGGGGCTCAGAAGGTTTAAATAACTCATTAGGTTCACGGCTAGTACATGGCCCAGCTGGTGCTGCCACCTCTTATCCTAGGACTCTGCAGTCCACATGCCTAACCACTCTGGAGCACTCACAAGCAGATGACACCAGGTTCAGGTAGAAATGGTTCCTGTCTTCCAGGTGAGGTATTCCATAGGGCAGGTAAATTCCTTGTATTAATATTTACCAAAGAAGGAAAGGTTGTTGCCTTTTATTTCCGTGTCTGTATCACTGGGCCCAGGGCTGGGCAAATACACCAAGTGCTTTCTGCATGTTTGCTAAATGGGAGGGGGCAGGCAGGCAGAAGGACGAGTGCAGAAGGAAGAGAACCCAAATCAGACAGGGAGCTCTCCTGAGGATGACAAGGAGTCAGGCTGCTTTTCTAGTTTATCAGGGAAGACTCCGAAGGAGATGGTTAACAATATGTCTGCATTGGCATCTAAGTGAGACAAAAGGGCTGTTATTATTTGTTCCCAAACCTTTAGCATCTGACTAGGTGATTGAGGTGCTCAGTGAATAAATAGTAGAGAAATGTTATGTGCACATTTCATTCTTTATTATTGGAAGACCATCCAAAGGCAAGTTCTTACCCATTCAATAATGTCAGTTTTTAAAAGGAAGCTCTGATATAAAAATGAATTAGGACACATAGGAAGGACATGGTAAAGCAGAATTGTTGATTCGGATAGTTTGTAATAGATCATCTCCTTTATATTCAACAGCCTCTACAGGCCCACCACTGTATAGTAGTTGCTATATTTACACACCAGAAGAGAGAGGGAGACCTCCTGTGTTCTTCTTTAGTCTGAGATATGTAATAGCCATTGTTTGTTTGTTTATTCTGGTCTTCCTAAACCATAAAAAGACATAAAGGCAACAATAAAATTTAAAAATATCACCAATATTTTCGACCTACAGCAAGCAAAATTATTCAATCAACTAACAAACAGTGAGCCATGGTGAGACCATCTCTGTGGTAGGTTCAAAATCTCACCCTTTCAAGTATTCACTTGATGTGAGAGAATTTTGTTTTCATCACACATAGTCTAGGAAATGCTTCTTTGGCCTTTTTACCAAATTACTCCCAACCTTCCACCCTTTCTGCATCCTAAGGCCTAATGAATCTGCTTCCTTTGCATTGTCTCTGCAAGTGTGCTTTACTTCACATTTAGATCATCATAAAAGAGCTAATCCATTTTTGTATCTAATATCTTTCACTCCAATTCATTGTGGCCCAATTTATCTGTCCAAAGGCTAGCCCTCTGAAAAATTTGCAGTGGTTGCCCATCACCTAGGGAATTTAGAACAAGCTTTCTAGCTCATCCTTTTAAATACTCTGCAATTTGGCTTCCAACAGACTTTTCTAGCTGTGCATCTCCATTTATCTGCACTTTATCCAAACTTGTCCACTTGCTATTTCCCAAATAGATCTTTTATTCTTGTACCTTTGTGCTATCTTCCTCCCTCCCTCCCTCCCTCCCTCCCTCCCTCCCTTCCTTCCTTCCTTCCTTCCTTCCTTCCTTCCTTCCTTCCTTCCTTCCTTCCTTCCTTCTTTCCCTCCTTCCTTCCTTCCTTCCCTCCTTCCTTTTCTTTCTTTTCTCCCAGGAATCCCACTCCTCAGTGTGCTCTACTGTTTAAAGACTCAATCTTTTCTGTCCTTGAAATCCCAGCTCAAGATGCCACCTCTTGATGAAGATTTCTTGGTTCCTGACACCTGGAAATGATATAGTTCATTTCTGGACTTCCATGATATTCAGGTTGAGCCTCTCTGAGGGCACCTATCTGTTTCTTCCCTGTGTTATAATTGTTAGTGTGAAATGTCACAGTCTTAAAATTTTGCTACCAAGAGGAATACTTTTCTTGTCTATCTTATTAAACTGTAAAATTCTGGAGGCAAGACTATGTCTCCTTCATATTCATGTTCTTTGAGTGTGCAGCAGAGTTCTTAGCACATGGCAGATGTTCAGTAGATGACTGTCAAATGCATAAAATTAGCATTTAAAATCCACAGTTGCAATATTAACCATTGAGGCCCAAGCCCAGAAAAATATGGCTCACTTAGGTATACTTGTCTCTGCCTCATTTTTGTCCCTTGCATATGGGTGACCAAGGATTTCTAGTGAGACTTGCTGATATCTGGTTCATCTGAGGAGGTCATGAGAACATAAATATAGTTTACAAGAAAAAAGTGACAACAAGGGGATGACAGGAAGCTACTCACCAACTGACTCTTTTTTTCATCTATTTTTTTTACCCTTTACTTTTTCCTTTTTGATCCCTTTGTCTTTCTCCTGTTCTCTACACTTTTTGACCCATGGTGAAGACTATTAAAAAAAAGTTGTCTTTTTCCCATTACCATTTAGTCCCCCCTCCCCCAGCCCATGGTGAAGACTATTGATAAAATTTAGAGAAACCGCATTAGATTTCTTGCTTTATGAAAATTTTCTGCTTCTGCCAAATTATTATGTCCATTGAGGAAATTCAGGTCTTAATTTCCCATTCTGTAAAATAAAAGTATGGTAATGGATTATCCCTGAGTTCCCTTATACAATCTCTGAATTTGTTGAAATTTTGTAAGAGACAGTACTGAAGACATTTTCCCTTCACTCAGTCTATTGAGTTGTTGAGTAGAACATTGACATTTTCTTTGCTTTATATAGATTTATGGAGCATATATAAAGCAGAAGCATACATTGCATCTGATAAAAATACACCCATGGTAAATCTTGAGAGGGTGGAAAGGATTTGAGTTGATTGGTATAGAATCTTATAGGGTTGAAGAAATTCCCTTTAATGAATAATAAAATAGTGAAATTACCCTGTAAAATCTAGCAAAGTAGAGAAAAGGGTGAATGTTAGTTACTGTGGTGAAGCTTATATGAACCAGAGGTATAGTTAAATGTCACAGTGCCTTTTCTGGAAGCTTGTAGAGGCATATATATCCTGAATCCAAGAAAAGAGAGACTTTTCTTGTCCTTGCTCAAGCACCTGCTAAAAGACCAGTCAGCCTCTATCCCTGAATAGCTCTGATATAGATCTACCTCTGATATTCTTAAAGAATTTCCTCTGCCAAAGATCACAGCCTCAGCCCCTCTAGGTTGACTTGAACCATCTACTTCTTGCTCAGATCAAAGTAACTATGAGCCAAGCTGAAGGATGAGACAGTGTGAATGGATCAGTAGAAAAGATAATGATTTGATGAAGATCATCAAGATGTTGTTTCTTCTACTGATGGTGCCCAGGGTCTCCAGCCCACGTTGGGTAAATAGTGGGGGAGAAGAGACCGCCCAGGGGATATAGGTGGATTGTGAGCAGTTCCCCCTGACTACCTACTGACATCCTCCTTCCAGGAATGAACTCAGTAAGTGACTTCAAAGGGAGCTCAGCCCACACCTGCCATTGACCACAGTCTTGTCACCAACACCTTATGCTTAAGTGAATCAAAAGCTTCCGACAGGTCTAAAATTAGCCTGGCTAAACATATCATTAAGGAGTTATGGAGGAGTGTGAATGACCTTTCTTCAGCCCTGCTCTCCCAGATCCAGTCAGCTGTGGGGCTCACCGGAGTGCTAAATCAGGCTTTTAGGTGCTTGAAATAAATGACCCTTTAGATTGATTTTTTTTATTGCCTGAAGGTGCATATTTTTAGAAAGTTTGGAAGCGTTCTGTTCATCTATTTTGAATCATTTGAGTATAAAAATGTGGCATTTTTCACACTTTGGGATATTCAAGTCCCCTATTCCTTTTTTTAACGTCTCTAATATATTTTTTAAACCTTTTAAATTAGTTTATTTAAAGGCCAAATTTGATTTCTTCACAGTTTCTGAGGCAGGAATGTAACTTTACCAGCTTTGAGGGAAAAGAAAAGCATGGTAGTTCATCGTACAGAAGTTATAAATACATGTGAATACTATTTTAAGCATTATATTTCTGGTCGGGATTTAAATACACGTGGCAAAGGCAGGGTCTGTGTTTCTACTCCTTTATACAAACCTTAATGGTAAATTAAAGGAAAAGATTCATTCTCTTTATCCTTGCTACTCAAGGACACCTTTATCCTCTATTTCTTTCCTAGTTGCTAGCATATAAGACCCAGGGGAAGAAAATGAGGATGACATGGTGCCATTTTTGAGCTCTCGCTTGATGTGAGCCATACTGTTTCAATTTCTTCACTTTCCAACCCAATTATTTTGAAATTCATTTCTCTTCTCACTAAGCCACTGTGCCCCTATGTATATTTTCAAGAGCACCAGGTCTGTAGGATGTTAATAGATGTCAACTGGAAAAAGAGTTTTGAGTTAAACAGATTTCTTTACTGCTGGGCTTCTTTCTCAGAATCCCTAGTGTGTGATGTGAATCACCAAGGAGGGACTATAGTACTATGTAGTATTTGTCATGTCTTGTGTCCCAGATGAACTAACTTGCTCTCTCTCTCTCAGTAGCTAGAAGCCTGGTGTTTTCAGGACCACAACCTGGGAAGTAATAGAGGATTTAAAAGGACATCTTTTTAAGTTGACCAGGCAGCTCCTTTTCCTGAGCAGTGATTATCTAGGGTAGCTACTGGTATGTCCTAGCTCTCCCACCACTGGGTGGTGACCCTAGAGAGTCACCTGTCATCTTTGAGCCTTCCTTCCTATCGGTGTAAAATGAAGAGGCTGGGCCAGATGATCCTTTGGACCACACATTAGAGTGCCTGCAAGGTGGACAGTCAGGGGGCTTGAGCCTCAGTCCCTCAACCACAGCTGGTTAGACTGGGGGTGGGATAGTGTTCTCTGTTCAGGTTTGAGTGATATAGTTTTGGCTTATTACCTTATTATCTTGCCAAACAGTCATTAGTGGTCAGAGAATTAATCTAAGAAAATTTAGGCTAAAGGAATTCCTTTAACGAGGGGCAGGCATCTGAAAACAGGAGCTTGGCTAGAAAGTGGCTTCTCAGCCAGGATTTTAATACAGGTCTCACAGCACAGTGAAGGTCATTTTCATGATTTTTAATTAAAGTGTGTCTATGTTAATGCTGTAATTATAAACAGGCTTTGTCAAGTCAAGGAACATTTGCCCTTCAATCTTTGTCTTTCAAGGCACTGACTGCTATTTTTGACAAGTGAAAAATGTCTTTAGTTTGGAAGTCTACTAAAAAAAGATGTAGCTTTTATAGCTAAGTGATCACACTCTTTCTGGTTCTTCCATCTCAAACTCAGAGCCTGCTACAAACATCTGAAGAGCCCTGGACTGGAAGTAAAGCCATGTTCTAGTTAAAGACACTGGACTCAACTCCATTGGGCTCCAGTGTCCTGATCTGTGAAGTGAGATCCTGATTATACTGTCTCTAGGATGCACACCTCCAGAGGCTTCTCTGTCTTCCTGGTCAAAATGTACCTACACCACGGGTCTGCCTTCAGCTTCCCAAGCTGAGTCCACAAAGATGCTGCAGTAGCTTCGGCGTTCATGGCTGAGAGCTTCATTGCTCTCTTAGGAACACTCCTAGGTCTTGTTCTCTTTGCAGCAGGATGCTCTTGCATACTCACCACCATAGTTTGAGGAAACACATTACTTCTGATGCAAATATCATATTCTGAATGTGGTAATAGTGTTCTGGAGGCATGGCATATTTTGGAGTCATCTTCATTCATACTTCCAAGGCAGCTTCCTTTTTCCCAAGTCTGTTCATCCTTGATAACAGTATAGAGAAGCAAGTGTGAAGTCTCATTATTTAAACTCTTGCTCCACCTTGGCTCCAACAAGCAGCACAGGATCAGAGTGGTGAATTGTGGAGAAGATCCTCTTTTCCAGTAGAAATCATCGTGTGGCTGTTTTGAATTCACAATTTGTCCTTTAGGTCTGCAAAGGCAGACTTTTCTCTGACTGTCCTTGCCACAGTCCTCTCCAAATTCCTCCAGTGTGGACCTGGCTCTCTTCAGGTCCCCCAGCCACAAGTTATTGGAATAGGAATAGGCACCTGATCCCAGAAGAATCAGTCTTTAGGCTGGGCTGATTAGTGATATTTCTCTGTCAAGAATTTGAATTGCGAAATGTAGATTAACCATGCTTGAAATTATAGAGACGAACCTGTCAACATTGGGCCAGCCTACCCAGCGTGCCATATGTGGCAGGAGCTGCGTAGCTGCTGCTCTCATTATAAGACACACGTTCCTCTCCAGCCCACCCCCACCTGTCCTCATGCACATCGTCTGCCTAAGGATCAACTTGCCCTCCCCCCATACATTACAATTTACTCTTTATCTTAAAGCTTCATCTCAATTATGCTTTTGCCTAACCTTCCTATAATTGAAATTCTTACAGGATGACATACCTGTTGGTCTCTTTCCCATCTACATGAAACTTGTCTGATTTTCTATTAGTACATGATGGGGAAACAACTGGGTGGATCTGCATCCTATTTGGACAGTACACTCACATGGCCTGGCTTAAAAGATAAACTGTGTGACAGTTGTGAAATTCTCCTTTTCATGGGGATGGGTGGGGATAGCCCAAAGAGGGACTTTTTTCCCCATAGACCTTTTCCAAAACACCTGAAGAGACTGATATGCAATTAAGTTACTTTTGAGCAATTGGCTCTAGCTGTATTAAATGATGTAATTTGATGTAGAGGTTGGGGTAGTCTGGGAACTACAGGAGACTTAGGTCTTTAAGGGTTTTTCTCAGCAGAGTCAGGAGTGTGGTATGGACCAGCTCTACCCACTCTTTTGCAGGGTTGGTTTGGTTTTTCTGTTGAAAATAGTTGAATCACTTTAGGATTAAAGCCAGGTTGATGAGGAAATTTAAGCAAGAGAGAAGAGGTGGTTTTCTGCCTTTAGTCTCTAAGAAGCTAGGATCTTTCAAAGGAAAAGAGTAGTGAGGCTGATTTCCTGATGCTCAGCTCCTGGGAGAAGGCTTCTGCAGAGAAACAGGGAGATCAAATCACATGGGATTGAGTTGGAGGCTTAGGGGTAACATGGTGTTGTGTCAGGGACAAAAGGTGTCAACTGGGTGGCTAGATGTCCTGGCCACAGTATCACATTAGGGATCTGGATCATGTTTGGGTTCAGCACTTTTTTTTCCTGCCATGTTTCTCAGAAACTGTGGAAAGCAAATGCTCGGGCATATGGGCTGCTGTCAATGGTAACAAATATATGGTGTATTTTTTTCTAAATTCCTGGAAACTGTATTACCACAAGGCAGCATATAAAATAACCCCTCCCTTGTTTTAGATTATTAAGTGGGTTTTAAAAGATGATGGCGATATATTTCAAGAAATTAGAACTTGGGGGGAAATCTCGTTGGCCTATCTGTGGCAATTTCAATGACATTTCACAACTTTATTGTTGGTGTGGAATACCATTCAGTCCTGCAGGATGGTATTTTAAACACTGATATTTGCAAAATTCATGAACTAAAGGGAAACTGAAATGGTTAGAAGGACCCCTTATTAAAATCCATTTAGTTTGTATGAGCAATTAAAATGTTATGGACCCTCTTTTGTTTGTTATTAAGAATAGTGGAAATAAAAATAACATTTTACATAAGGAGACAGTATGACTTTACATAGTAATAATACTCCTCCAAATCACATAAGGTAGGTGTTAATGACATCTGTGTTTCACTGATGAAGACATTGACTTGCTCTAAACCACACTGCTGACTGTGGAGTGAGGATTCCAGCCCAAATCTTTCCCTGTTGTACCTCATATAATCCCATACCCAGTCCAGGGGCGTTTTCTCTTTACAGTTTATTATTGGTGAAGAATTAACCTGCAACAAAAACAAAACAAAACAAAACGAAGCAAGTTAAGTATCTAAGAGGAAAGGTACACTGGCCAACTCTTACGCTCACCTCGCATCCTCTTACCCCACCTTTTACTCAACCATTGCCATGGAAACCAGCCACACCTGTCTCTGTGGTGCCAGGATTTTGTGACTTGGCAGTGTGGTACACTTGCAGGAACCCACTAGATCATTCTCATGCTTGCCCAAATCTGGAACTGAGAATGAACACCCAGGGGCAATCCTTCAGCAGTGGAGGGTGTGTTAGCTGGTCAATAAATGCTTCCTCCCTGGATTCTTCTTCCTATGTAGCTCTGCAGTGTACTTTGCATTAAGTTTTCCTCCTTTCTAGTTTCACTCTTTTCAGCTCCCAAGTGTTTCCTGGATTCATCTCTGCAAATTAGTGACTTACATGCAAGCTTTTATCTCAGACCCTATTTTCTGGGGGAAACCCAAGCTAAGATAAAATGTTTTTTCTGCAAACAGCAGCTTCAAGACCATTCACTAATTACAGTGGGTTTTTTGTTGTTTCTTTCACTTAGTATTCACTCTTTCTTCTTATGATAGCCATAGCTTGAATTATTCTCAGTCCGTGTGGCTTTGGTTTACTTGATTTCGTCTCCTGATTCCACAGTCTGGGCCACAGTCTAGGATCAAGGGTGAACATGTGACCCAATCAGATGCTCTGAGCCTTTTGCTTGGAATAGGACTCTCACTCCTACGTGCTGGCCTGGGTCCCTGAGAGGCCGAGAGGTCTGTTCTGTCAGTGCTGTCATGTGGGACTTGAGACTGGGGAAAGCAGGACTAATTGGAGGAAAAAAGCTGTATCCTGATCATATTATATTTGAGTCCTGAATTCATCTGTGCACTAAGTCAGATATACCACTGAACTTTTAGTTTGTATAAGTTCATAATTGCCTGGTGGTCAAGCTGCTCACTTGTGATGAAAGTATCTCAACCATCCTCCAGATTTTTAGGCTCTCTAGGTGAGGCCTCTTCCTGGGCTAGTGAACATTAGGACACATCTCAGTTCTTATCACACAAGTCTCCTCCCAGCAACAGGTTTATGGAAACTGCCGTGGGGAGATAGTTTTTCTTTCTCATTGCCATCTATCCAATCAGATGGAAATTTTCTGCATGAAATAATTGTGGCACAGTTTCAATCTTCCCTCCTAAGGAACAGCAGATTCCCAATATCTTTGCTAATGAGATCATGGAAGCTGTAGCTAATATGGAGTAATTTCTGCCTTGATGAAAGGGGTGGGTTAGCTGTGTAGTGATGGCTTTGGTGTGACTCACTTCTGGATCCCCTAATGTCCTCTTTTACTTTCTAGAATTGCTGTTCTGGAGGAATGCTGTGTGCTGGGCGATATTCTGAGTCAACACTAGGACACAGCATTGCTGGTGGTGGCTTGATAATCCAGGTTCTGACTTCTGCCATACTTTGCACCTCAGATTTCATCTTCTTATTTTTATTTCTGCTTATTTTGCTTTTCCAAACCCATGGCCTTCTTCCCTAGTCTAAACCAGAGGTTTCTGCAAATCTGTATCTTCTGAGGAAAGATAATTCAGTTTTAAAGGAGTTTTACCAGAAAGATAGTTTTCTTTTCATTGCCCTTCATTTCTACTATTTAAAAAATTTACTTTTGCTAGTATGTATTGTTAGTTAAGCTATGATTCAGGATCCTAGGGTGGGATGTACTCAGGTCCCCCTTCATCTCCTTGGGAGAAGGATGGCAGACAGAGGACAAATGGGGTGCAGCCAGTTCAGATCTTCCCAGGCTACGTGCCCTCTGCCAGGTGGTTGTCCCAGGCTGGCAACTGAGATATGGGACAGAGGAACTTGACACTGCCAGTACCATCTGCACATGGAAACATCACCCTCTTTAGCAGTCATTGCTTTTCTCACAGTGGTGGAATTCCAGGAAGGTCTGCTTGTAGTTCCTGGTCTCGTTCCAGCTGGGGAAGTATCTATCAAAAGGGGCAGTTTTGGAGTTCTTGATTTTGGTCTTGATGTCTTTGGCCATGTTACTGACTCCTAAAGACACCCCTGAAGCCACTCACTGCTCACTGTGACCCTCAGCAAAGATGCCTCCATCTCCTCCATCTCTACTTCTGATTCTAGTAGCCAGTGCATTTATAACCTGCTTGAGGGTGGGATGCAGCTAAAAGCTTCCTACACAAGAGGGATAAGAGCTTCATATCAATCTGTAGATGGTCTAGGCTGCTGAACTTCTCAGAGGGAACTGCCTCAAACCCTAGAGTTTGCTTTCTAAACTGCCTCCAACTCCACATCAAGGTGTCTCTGCTTCCTTTAAGGATTGGTAACTCAGTAAGCTCATCTCATCTATTAACCATTCTCAAAGCCTTTTCTCCATAGGCTGAGCAATTTTGTAGTTTTCTTAGTTCTCTGTGATGTAGAAAGCTTGAGAAGAGGTGCCCAGAGTCACTCTGGGACAGATATGAGAGCCTAGGGCAGACTTGCAGATGGGTGTCCTCAACTGAAAGGATATACCAGACTAAAAAGAAAGGTTTTGTTCATCATAGCACGCTTCCTGAACAAAGCCTTTTTTCCTGGGAACTAGATCTACCAGAATCCATCTCACCATGTTCTCACTGTTCGTTGTATCTTTTGAAGACAAAGCTTTTCTTTGAGAAAGACCTCTTTATCTCTGGCATCGGAATTTCTATTATATTTGAAAGGGGTCTTGTGGCTCAGCCTTAATTACTAAGTGTGTTTTTGTTACTTTAAGTTATTGTTAATTTTTACTTCTAGGTGAAAAACTATGTTGTGGCTAGTTACATAATTCTTAGAGTAAAGCTCTAGATATAAATAGCTACCTTGCTTTTTCCTGTTTGTATAACTTCAGTAATCAACTCTTGGCCAAGACGGTGGGGTCCTGCTAGGGAAACAGACAACTGGGCGACAGGAGGATGAAGAAAGGCACTTCTCGCTATACTGGTATAGCTCAACTGACTCAACTGACTTCTCTCAGGCCGTTGATGTGGGCCCCGAGCAGAGTCCTGCTCTGTTCAGGACTGCCTTTGGGGCTGCTAAGTAGAACCTTTTATGATTTCTTACAACACCTACTTTGCATAAACAAATGAAATTGCACAATTATTAGAACAACACACCTCACTGCCTCCCTGATCAGGCATTCCCTTAGGCATTTAAGATTTATAAATCGAAGCTCTAGAGACTGCTCATCTGACCTCATAGAGCAAGTGAGCTTTCTCAACATGGCTAGTTTTAAGGATTTCTTAGACACCCTATTGCACAGTTGTGATGTTCATCATGAAGCTCTTTAATGGGCTTCTCTTGGTGGTCATTTTGTAGGCTTTAAAGCTGAGATGTTAGTGAGCACCTGCTCTGGGCGAGGCACTGTGCTTAGCACTGCAGGACCACACAGAGAAGCCACAGAAAGGGTTCCTGCAATCAGTGCATTTACAGTCTTGCCTGGGAAGCCAGGGCACGAAACAGCCCATATTTAACTGAGTGTTTTGAAGGGACATGAGACTGCAGTCCCAGAGCTGTTACAAGAAAGCTTGTGATTACTGACTAGGTTTACTTAATATAATTAACTTTTTCTATGAAAAATAAATATGTCCATTGTAGTTTCACATAACCTTAGTATTCATCACCACCCAAAGACAGAGATAGATTTTAAATTTCTGATGATGAATACCCCATGATTTATTTTGCAGCTAAAAAATAGAAACAAAGATGCTGCTATTTTATTTACCAAAACTAACAGTTGATGAAACTAGATTGGATATTTTTATGGCCCAGGAAAAGTTTTGAGCTGCTGAGCCACTGCACTGAGAGGACATTATTACATGTTTTAAGAAGTCAATGAAGCAACATGTGGTGGCAAAAAGCAATGAAATAAATAAAAGTTCCTGGAGTCAGATGAGACTGACTAGGTTCACAGGTGAGACTCGACACCTAAGTCTTGACCCTCTGTGAGCCGTGTGACCTTAGATAATTTACTTAATCTTTCTAAGGTTCTATTTTTTTACTGGTAAAGCAGAGATAATAATATCTCTCTTGCATCAATTTTTGAATCCATACATATGACACATAACTTAATATGTGAAACTAGTAGGCACCCCATAGTGATAGATTTTATATTGATATAACCACATAAGTCTGAATTGCCTCTCGTCAGGTCATTTGGAATCCTCACACGGAATGACCAGGGACTGTGACATGTATTGAGGGCTCAGGGTAAGTTATGCTGGGCTATATTTTGACCAAAGGTTATGCTCTTTTAAGTGCCAGACATATGACAATAATAATTTAAAAAGATGTTATTGTTCTCAATAAATTTTTAAAGATCTAGAATTTGGTTTTACTATTGATAATTCACAATTGGCAAAGACATTTTCTATAATTTGTTTTACAAAAAATTCATGAGATTCATGATGTCTTCAAAGATGAAAATTATGATATAGCTGATATTGCTGTTAACACTGAATAAAAACTATGGTTTGGTCATAGAAAAACTTATCTACATTATTATACGGAGGTGACAAAAGCATTTATGGAGTAAGCAGTAGTTTAAACTCCTTGTTGTCAGGGTCAAAGACATTTATTTTATACAATATAGATGACTTTGTAGAAGAAAATTTGGGGAATACTGTCATGGACTGAATTGTGTTCCCCCGATCCCTCAATAAATTCCCATGTCAAAGTTGTTAGCCCCAGCACTTCAGAATGTAACCGTATTTGGGTATAGGAACTTTTATAGAGACAATTAAGGTAAAATGAGGTCATTAGGGTAGATTTTAATCCAGTATGCCTGGTGTCCTTATGAGATGAGGAAGTAAAGACATAGTACAGAGAGAAGATGATACACAGACACAGGAAGGAGACAGCCATCTACAAGCCAAGGAGAGAGGCCTCAGAAGAAACCGATGCTGCCAACACCTTGCCATCTCAGACTTCTGGCCTCCAGAATAGTGAAAAAATAATTTTCTGGTGTTTAGTCCATGTGGTGTGGTACTTTGGTCGGGCGGCAGTAGTGAACAAATACAGATACCAAAGTAGTCCTAAAGAATTGGGAGCTCATACTTGGGGCCGAGATCATTCCACTGAGATGTGGCCACTATTTTTCTAAAAGAAAAAAACGAAAAGGAGCTTGGGAGTTTGGGATTCTCTGACCTGGTGACTCGTGCTGCTGAGCCACACCTTAGAATGTGATATTAAATACAGAAGTCTGAGAAGAGAGTTCAAACTGTTTTTTTTTTAACTGAAGTCATTTTAAATGTGTGAAAAATCAGCTTGACTAACTAAGAGAATGAGAATTTACTATGAAAGTAAAGACTGAAACTCCTACCATTTAAAATTTGGCTTGTAAACAATAGTAGAGGAATGCGATTAAGTTCTTAAAGTGACTAGGTAGGAAGATCTGAATTTAACCTACACCCGTAACACTTACGAATGGTGTGGTTTGGGTCAAGTTACTTAATCTCTCTAAACCTCTGCTTTCTCATGTGTAAGAAGGGGTAAGTTTGTTTAAAGGACGAAGTGAGTTAAGTAAGTTATTGTGTAAATGTACAATCAATATAAGCTATTATTATTATTTATGCTTATATTCAAACACATAGTTGTTTAAACTGCTGATGAGGAAGAAATGTATGCGTTTGCAGGCAAACTCTGGGGAAGAACTCACACTGATCTGCAGTGGTTTACACAAAGGGTACCAAATACCATGGATGTAATGTGATATTCTGTTATTCTAATTACTGCTGTGATGGCTGATGTGGAGACCCCTGGTGGTTCTATTCTTTCAAGGATAATAGTGATGAATTACCTTCCAGTGAAATACCCTCCTTGGGTAAAACTCTGTTCGTGAGAGCGTAGGAATACTTCTTTGTGATGGGGTGGGCTGTGGTTAATCACAGTGTTCTTTATTGATTCTTTTGAACAATGGGTGGTTTTTTCTTCTAGGTACCTATGCATGTATGTTAGAGGACGTAGGATATGGTTAGTGACTTATTTTTAGGTCTCTTATAACTCTTAGCTTTGTCTCTGTTATTATAATTCCAGACACTATAACTTCCTTAGTTACCATGGCCTCACTAGCTCTTTTTACATTTTGTGGTAAACCAGTTGATCATTGAGGCTGCAGAAAATAAGGCCTGTAAAGCTAAAGGCTGAGAAATATATTTCTTTCACAAACCTTAAAGAGGAGCGGTGACTCAGACCTGGGTGAGCATGTTACCCAGGGCCTCTTAAAATAGGAATGTTCTTTCCCCTGAAG
>PVKM010019918.1:0-23766 GCA_004027735.1 Carollia perspicillata | reverse complement strand
GAGGACCTTATGCTCTTGACCACAGGGTCTTGGCTCCTGTAGGGAGATGGCACCACTGTGTGGGTGCTTCTCTTTGTGGAGCACCCACAGCCCAGCCAGCAACAAGCCTAGTCACTCTCAGTGGTGTGGGAGGACAGGGAACAGTTTCGTTCATGGCCGGGGTGGGGGCAGTGCAGGGCAGTGCAATCCTTCATCATCCTGGGCATCCCAGCACCACAAGCAACACAACCAGCCACAAGAGCAGAAACCTCACTGGAAGCCAGCCATGCAGAGGATCCAAGGAGGGATGGAAAGAGGTGATGCAAAGGCCCTTTGTAGACAGTCTGCCCTAGGTAGGCAGGAGAGAAACACCAGGTCTGGAAGTTCTGCCTCAGAGGCCTGTGCTTTCTTAGGGAAGCTAAACAATGTCCACATATATTACTGTAATTCAGGAGGGCCAGTGGGAGTCAGGAGCAGGGAGCAGATACAAAAAGAAGCCTCCCCAGAGTCATTGAGTTTGGTGCCTGGCTGTAAGGAAAGTTGTGGATTAGTCTTCAGGGAGTGTCCCCTGCTATGCTGACAGTTGTTGTGACCTTGCATCCTTTCCTCTAGCCCACACTGACCCTGATGACAGGTGTATAAAAATGAAAGGACTTAGCCCCTTCTGTTGACTGACAGAGGGAGTAGAGTGGGAAAGGGCACCTTTCCCTAAGGAAATATGTCATCATAGATGGTTTAAGGTTGAGGGACCATAAAGGAAGGATGGTGATTAGAAAGTAGGAGCAGTGCCTGGAGAGGATATACTTAGGTGTAGCATTTCAACAGAGAAAGGACCTGGGTAGCCTGGAGGTAGTAGAATCATGACTGAAAATGCCTGGGTCCAGGGCACTCATGGGAAAGTAAGGAGGGAGTCAAGAGGCTCATAAGGATAGGAGGTCGGGATGCCCCAAAATATGAAAGAACAACATAATTGAAATTGCCATTGAAGTTTATCTTGGATTTTTTCAAAGAAATTTTGATGTTAGAAGTGCAACACAGATTATAATTGCTGTAGTTGATGCAAATTTCATCTTCAGAACCCTTAGGAAGTTCCAGATGAGGTTGGAAACTCTAGGCATCATTATTAGTGTCCAGAAAGGATGTCAATCATACACATGTGCAGAATGCAGAGTATCCTCCCAATATTGATATAATTCATGATTGCTGTACTCATGATCCATGTAGCAGAATAAAATCCTTCCCTTTAAGACAAGCTGTTAATAATCTTTGGGGGAAAATGAAGATGACAGCTGTGTGCTCATTCTGTATAACTCAGAATGGTATGTTGCCCATCCCCAAAATAGTAATTACAAACTTTTAGCAGAAAATTCAGTTTAACTAAGCAAATATGGAACAAATGCCAAATATAGCACATGGCTGCAGTTACCACTGCCATATTCTCTCTCCCTTTCTTAAAAAAAAAAGAGAGAGAGAAAAGAAAATAGCCCTGGCTAGTGTAGCTCAGTGGATTGAGCATGGGCTGCAAACCAAAGATCGCCAGTTCGATTCCGAGTCAGGGCACATGCCTTGGTTGCCGGCCAGGTCCCCAGTACAGGGTGTGTGAGAAGCAACCACACATTGATATTTGTCTTCCTCTGTCTCCTTCTCTTCCCCTCTCTCTAAAAATGAATAAATAAAATCTTTAAAACAAAACAAAACAAAAAACCCCCCACAAATCTGTAGTGCCATCATTGATCTTTTCTTAAAAATTCTTATAGCCAACTCACTTTCTTCTCTTGTGAAAGAGAAACCTTCCAATACATACCCTACCCCCTGCTTGGCCCTGCTTTTGGTTCCAGAAGCATAGAACATACCATATTGGAAGGGTTACAGGGTCGTGCTGTTTCTCT
This sequence comes from Carollia perspicillata, assembly GCA_004027735.1. Lineage (NCBI taxonomy): Eukaryota > Metazoa > Chordata > Mammalia > Chiroptera > Phyllostomidae > Carollia > Carollia perspicillata. Next base: position 21,898 of record PVKM010019918.1, on the reverse strand, counting down.
TTGCAATTAAATTAATTCCCCCAAATCATCCCTTGACTTCTTTGACCCTCTGAGAAAAGAAATTGAGAAGATGTAAAGAGGGTAGAAACAGATATATAACCTGTTGTCTCATACTCTCCTTATCATTTCAAGCCCATACTCCTCACAAGGTGAAGTTTTTGCAGAATTCATAAAGGAAAGCCTTAAACAAGCTCTGAAAGGATTTAAAGATACTTAAAAGTTTGACTATGTTGAGTTGTCCTGGAAAAGAGTGACCAAGGTGCTGGATGTGAAGAAGAGGGAGAGTGTGGAGACTGGGAGTCCGAGGGGTGGGATGGGTGAAAGGTCTGAGTCATAGGGTTGCACACCAGGGACTGACTAGGGACTGAGATTCTTGAGAGTAGGGACAGCAGTGTCACCAGAAAGAGACTGGGTCCAGAGAGGGACTGACTCATGCTGGCCTGCAGTGTGTGGATTCTTGACACAACATGAGTCCAGAAAAAAAAGGTCAACACTTCCGGTTAAGATGGAGGCATAGGTAGACATGCTTTGCCTCTTTGCACAAGCACAAGAAGGATCACAACTAACCTCAAAACAAAAAACATCCAGAACTTCTAGAAAATTGAACTGTATGGAAGTCTGACAACTGAGTATTTAAAGAAGCCATATTCATCCAAATGGGTAGGAAGGGTAGAGATGGGGACCCAGGGCAAATAGAACATGGTGTGGCGGTGACAAGGCAGCAGTGGTGAGGTGGCAGTGCTGGTGGTGGTGGCCAGTGGAATAGGCAGTCCCACATTCATGCATGGCAGAGAAAAATTGGGAAGGATATCTGGGGAACAAGCCATCCTAGCCCCAGCTCAAAATGCACAGCCTAGGGTTTTAGCACTAGAAAAATAAAGCCTTACAACTTCTGGCTGTAAAACCAGTGGGGGTTGGAGCATGAAAGAAACTTCCAGTCTCTCAGAAGAGTCCATTTAAAGGGCCCTCATGGTCCTAGAACATATACAAGCCCACTCACTTTGGAAACCAACACCAGGGCAACAGCTAAAAGGGTACCAGTCACATACAGGAAGTGGGCGAAATGACTGGAAATGGGGTGAGTACGAGGCAAGCCTCCAGAAGCGAGGCAGTGTCATTTGCCCTTTCTGACTCCTCCCTCCTCACACACAGAGCCACATAGCAGTGAAATGGGTTGCCATGCCCTGGTGAATACCAAAGGCTCTGCCCCATACAACTTAACAGGTGCACTAAGACGAAGAGTCAAAGCATCTAATACACAGAAATAAACACAGGAAGGCTGCCAAATTGAGGAGACAAAGAAATATGGCCTAAATGAAATAACGTAACAAAACCCCAGAAAAAGAACTAAATGAAATGGAGATAGCCAACCTATCAGATGCAGAGTTCAAAACACTGGTGATAAGGATACTCAGAGATCTAATTGAGTACAGCAAAAGCATAAGGGAAGAAATGAAGGCTACATTAAGTGAAATAAAGAAAAATCCACAGGGAACCAACAGCTAAGAGAAGAAAGTCAGGGTTCAAATCAATGATTTGGATCTTAAGGAAAACAAACATTCAATCAGAACAGAATGAAGACACAAGAATTCAAAAAAAAAAATGAGGACAGTATAAGAAGACTCTGAGATATCTCCAAAAGTGCCAACATCCAAATCATAGGGATGCCAGAAGGAGAAGAGGAACACCAAGAAATTGAAAACTTATTTGAAAAAATAATGAAAGACAGATTCCCTAATTTGGTGAAGGAAATAGACATGCAAGTCCAGGAAGCACAGAGAAACCCAAACAAGTTGGACTCAAAGAGGACCACACAAAGACACATCAAAATTAAAATGCCAAAGGTTAAAGATAAAGACAGAATCTTAAAAGCAGCAAGAGAAAAGCATAGAGTTACCTACAATAGAGTTCCCACAATCAGCTGATTTCTCAAAAGACAATTTGCAGACAAGAAGGGAATACTAAGAAGCATTCAAAGTGATGAAAAGCAAGGACCTACAACCTAGATTACTCTATCTAGCAAAGCTATAATTTAAAGTGGAAGGACATAAAAAGTGCTTCCCAGACAAGGTAAAGGTAAAGGAGTTCATCATCACAGAACCATTATTACATGAAATGTTAAAGGGACTCTTTTAAGAAAAAGATCAGAACTCTGAAGATTAAAATGGCAACAAACTCACAACTATCCACAACTGAACCTAAATAAAAAGTATAGACAAAAACAAACTAAGCAAACCACTAGAACATGAACAGAATCAGATATGGAGATCATTTGGAGTGTTATCGGCTGGGAGGCAGAAGAGGGAAAATGGGGGAAAAGGTGCAAGGATTAAGAAGCATAATTGGTAGGCACAAAATAGACAGGAGGAGGTTAAGAATAGTATAAGAAATGAGAAGCCAAAGAACTTATATGTATGACCCTTGGACATCAACTAAGGTAGGGGATTGCTGCAGGGAAGAGGGGTACCGGATGGAAGGGTGCAAAGGGGGAAAAATTGGGACAACTGTAATACCATAATCAATAAAATATACTTAAAAGAGTCAAAACAAAAATAAAAATAAATCTCTGATGTGTTACACTAAAATAAAATACTTAAAAGTTCACAGAAATAGGATTTACCAAATGTTCAAAAATAATTATGATGACTCACAATTGTGAATAAACGGTTTTCTGTTTTTATTACGTAGTTATTTTTAAACTGTTTCTCCATGAATCATACAAAATAACTGATGCAACATAAATTGTCATCTTCGTAACTATTTCTGAAAGAGGGAAACTCTACTTTTAAAAAGGCAACCAATGTTTTATTTTTTAATTATATTTTATTGATTATGCTATTGCAGTTGTCCTGATGTTTCCCCCTTTTGCCTCCCTCCCCCCAGCACCCCCACTCCCTCAGGCAATCCCTACATTATTGTTCATGCCCATGGGTCATGTGTATAAGTTCTTTGGCTACTCCATTTCCTATACTGTACTTTACATCCCCATGGCTATTCTGTAACCACCTATTTGTACTTCTTAATCCCCTCACCTCTACACCCATTCCTCCCACCCCCTCCCATCTGTCAACCATCAAAATGCTCTGTGTATCCATGATCCTCTTTCTGTTCTTTTTTGCTTAGTTTGTTTCTTATATAAACTTCTGACAGATATGTATTTATTGCCATTTTATTGTTCATAGTTTTGATCTTCTTTTTCTTAAATAAGCCCCTTGAACATTTCATATGATAATGGTTTGGTGATGATGAACTCTTAGTTTTTTTCTTATCTGGGAAGCTCTTTATCTGCCCTTCAACTCTAAATGATATCTTTGCTAGGTAGAGCAAGCTTGGCTATAAGTCCCTTTTTCATGACTTTGAGTATTTCTTGCCCATCTCTTCTCTGCAAAGCTTCTTTTGAGAAATCAGCTGATGGTCTTATGGGAACTCCCCCATAGGTAACTAACTTCTTTTTTCTTGCTGCTTTTAAGAATCTCTGTTTATCTTTAACCTTTGGCATTTTAATTATGATGTGTCTTGGGCTGGGGCTCTTTGCATCCATCTTGTTTGGGACTTTCTGTGCTTCCTGGACTTACATGTCTGTTTCCTTTACCAAATTAGGGAAGATTTCTTTCATTATTTTTAAGATAGGTTTGCAACTGTTGCTCTTTCTCTTCTCCTTCTGCCACCCCTATGTTGCAAATGATGGACTTTTTGAAGTTGTCCCAGAGGATGCTTATAGTCTCTTCATTTTTTGGGGGGGGGGATTCTTTTTTCCCCCTTGTTATTCTGATTGGTTGTTTTTTGCATCCTTGTGTTCCAAATCGTTGATTCGATTCTCAGGTTCATCCACTCTACTGATCTTTCCCTGTAAATTGTTCTTTATTTCTATTAGTATATCCTTCATTTCTGACTGGATTTTTTTTATATTGTTGAGGTCCTCACTAATTTTCTTGAGCATTCTTATAACCAATGTTTTGAACTCTGTATCTGAGAGATTGCTTATCTCCATTTCATTTAGCTCTTTTTCTGGAGCTTTGATCTGTTCTTTCATTTGGATCATGTGTTTTTTTGTCTCCTCATTGTGGCAGCCTCCCTGTGTTTGTTTCTATGTATTAGGTAGAGCTGCTCTGACTCCATGTTTTGGTAGTGTGGCCTAATGTAGTAGGTCCCCTGTAGGGTCCAGTGGTACAGCCTCTCCTATCACCCAAGGTGGGTACTTGAGGCATGCCCATCATATGGGCTGAGTACACCCTCCTCTTATAGTTGAGTCTTGGTTGCTGTTGGCAGGTCAATGGGAGGGATTTACCCAGGCCAGTCAGCTGCAAGGGTTGGCTGTGACCACTTACTATCAACCTTCACCCTTATTGGAGGATCAGCTGTACAGGGACAGGGTGGTGGTGCTTTGATGTGGTCTGTAACTGGCCCTGGGGTTTCCTGAGTGGTGCAGGCCAAGGTCAGCCCCCACCTGTGTTTTGCTGGGGGCCACCCTGCCTCAGCTACAAAGCAATTTGGGAAGACTGCTACGTGTGCTGGGCTTGGAGATTCCCAGGCAAAGCAAAGCTATGAATCTAGTCTGGCTGCTGCTACTGCTGAGCCTGGGGCTCACTGAGGTCGGTTGTTGCTTGTTTGATAGGATTTAGGAAGTTGCAAAGCAGGAGCCAAGACCAACCATTCATATGGAAAAGCAGCTTTTGTGGGTCCTTAAGTTGGGTGGGGCTGAGTCTCTGGGGGTCTCCAAGGTGGGTCAAACAATGTTAGCCAGGCTGATGAAATCTCAGATATGGCACCAGTCTGCCAGGTCTGGGGGTGGGCAGAATAGGGACAATGGCCTCTGCTCATATTGACACCAGCTATTTCAGTTCTCCCAGTATACCACGGGTGCCTTTCAAGCTGCTATCCCGGTGCTGGAGCTCAGAAGGAGTGAGTCTGATTAGGTGAGTCTGTGTGTGGGCTCTTTAAAGGGAATTTCTTGGGGCTCCAGAACTTTCTTCCACTGACTCAATCCCTGCTAGTTCTTGCAGCCAGAAGTTGTGGGGATTTATCTTCCTGGCACTAGAACCCTGAGCTGGGAGGCCTGGTGTGAGTCTGGGACTCGTCACTGCTGAGAGGAGTAGGAGTCACTGGAACTCCTCCCAAATTTTTATCCACCACACGTGAGTGAGGGATCAACCCATTTCGCATCTGCATTCCTCCTACCAGTCTGGATGGACAAGGTTTCTTTAATTCCATAGTTGTCACACTTCTATTCAACTCAATTTCTGACATTTCTGAGTAGTGATTGTTCTATATTTTAGTTGTAATTTTGATATTTTTGTGCAAAGAGGTGACCATGTCTGCCTATGCCACCATCTTGACTGGAAATTGGCAACCAATATTTTAATAGAAAAATCTATTTTCTGTGCAGTAAAAGAAATGATACAGCAATAAAATAATACATTTCCCAAATGTAAATTACATCATTATATAACATTATTATCCTTAAATTTTGATGAAATTTTAACCCATAGTAAAGCTCTAAATTATCTTGGTAAAATGGCAAGTCCTTCAATATTATTCCATTCATTCAGGATCAGAGCAACATTATATCTTAGTTTTTGAAATTGGAACTAAATTTTTAAAAAAGAGAGACAAATTGATGATAGAGTCTATAAATTTTCTATCCAGACTGGTTTCTATTCAAAGTGAAGTGAGGAACATTGAAGTTTCACAGGCATTAATACCACATATCATTCCTTTGTTGAAAAAGAAATATTTTAGTAAGAGTGTTATCTTTAGTCTCAGTTCCTTCTGTTCTCATCACCCCCATGAATATCAAGCATCTGGTTGTACTGACACTCATATTCTCAAGACACAATGTTCTGTATTGAATGGAAGCCATTCAGCGTGTATGGAACTGTAATGAGGATAGAACCTTGTTCGTTACTCAGAAGTGAAGAACCTAAAGACACAAGTGAGGTGGAAGAGAGGTGCTCTAGATGCCCTCCAAATCCTTTGTTATGGAATGTTTTGTTCATCCTGGTGCACTGAGCTTGGCTTCAAGTATAGCCTGTAGCATGTGCGTGCACTGGGACCTGTGTGCATGCTTTGAGACAATCCCCAGAAGCTCAGAGAATGAGACAAACATAGAGACTGGAACTGAAGCAAGCATCTTAGGAAAGAGTGGGGAGTACAAAATGATTCTTGTGGTTCAAAATGACTTAAAGATGGGAAAAGTGAAATTGGCTGCACATGTTCTCATGCTGCTGTTTCTGCCTATAAGCAAATACAAAGAAAAAACTCTGAATTGCTCAAACAATGAGAATACTGTGGTCCCTAAAGCGATGGTCAAAGCCTCCAATGAAGAAATTCTGAGTGTATTATTGACCCATGCAAAGATACTGAGACTGACTATAAGTTTTATTATTTTAAAAATTTTATCTGACTGGTGTAGCTCAGTGGATTGAGTGTGGGCTTGAACCAAACGATCTCTGGTTTGATCCCCACTCAGGGTACATGCCTGGGTTGCAGGCCAGGTCCATACTGGGGAGGGTGAGAGAGGCAACCACACATTGATGTTTCTCTCCCTCTGTTTCTCCTTCTCTTCCTTGTCTCTAAAAATAAATAAATAAAATGATTTTTTTAAAAGAAAGATTTTCTCTATTTTCAGAGAGAGGGGAAAGGAGGGAGAAAGAGAGGGAGAGAAACATCGATGTGTGAGAAAAACATCGACTGGTTGCCTCTTGCACACACTGAACTGGGGACTTGGCCCACAAAAAAGGCACATGCCCTGACCAGAAATCGAACTAGTGACCTTTTGGTTCCCAGGGCGGCACTTAGCCACACAAGTCAGGGCTGACTGTAAGTTTAATCCAAGATGCTGGGTGTAAAGAGATTGCACCAGGATCTAAAACTGCCCTAGGAATTGGGCCAAAACCAGCAGACCTAATTGACAAAGTCACTGGTCACATAAAACTTTACTAGGTGGAATTTTGCATGATTGTCCCCCCACAAGTGTTTGAAACTGAAATTCTAACAATAAGAGCTGAATTTCTTCCCCCCTAAAAAAAGAACTGTACTGAGATGTTACTGCTACTACACATCTCCCCATATCACATGTTTCTCCCACAATGACAATTTGCATTTCTCAGGGCACCCAACAGTTGTATTATAACGTAAATTACATGTCTACGTTTCCAATTAGACTGTAAATTTTCTGAGGATAAGAATGTGCCTTTTTTACAGATGGACAATAACAAGGTGGGGGGGCAGAAACGGGAGGAAGGTGGGGAGGGCTGCGGGGGTGGGCTGGGATGGGGTAAAAGGCAGAAAACTGTAATTGAACAACAATTAAAATAAGAATTTTAATATGGGGGAAAAAAGAACTTGCCTTTTTGTTATGTTTAGTATTATGTAACCCAGTGCCTCAAACATTGTTATGATGATAAAGGTAATCATGGTAATAAGTCTTATTGAATATGTACAATGTACTATGCTCTATTTTCTAAGCACTTTATGTGATTAATGCAATTAATCTTTACAGTGATCATATTTGGAAGGTACTATTTATCCCCATTTTACAAATGAGGAAACTGAGGTACCAATAGGTTGAATAACTAGTCCAAGACTATACAGCTAAGGTAACTGCTGAGCCAAGATTTGAATGCAGCATCCAGCTCCAGCTTTCAACTCTAAAAAGTATGCTTTCCTCCTAGGGTATGTGTTCAATAATTTTCAAGACAAATATTTATTTGTCTGTTTGATTTTTCTCTAAACATGTATTGGACCTTAAACATGTTAGTGAATGCAATCTTTCAAAGATATTGCCCTAAGAAGCTTCTATTGCTCAAAGCTTTTTGTAATCCCTTCTTTGGAACTATTTTCAGAGCAAGTTTATGAATCACAGAAGAAAAGTAGTCAATATACCTTAATAACAGCTCATTTTAAAATAAAGACAGTTAAATTTGATGAATACCTTATTTGCCTAACATGTTTTTGAATACCATCTGTTCTCTAAAAAGTAACAATCTCCATTAAAAGAACAACGTGCTATCTTTGAAGGTGGTCCAAAAATATGATGCAGAAATATTTTTTCAATCAACTACCAAATCAACTTACTGAGTACATGATTGGTCTCAAGGATACAAAATCACATGACATTCCTTCCTTCAGGGGGCATTTAGCCAGGTGAGGGAGACACACAATACAGTGTGACAAGTTCTTTGATAGATATAAGCCCAGGATGCCCAGGGATCCCAGAAGAGGAGCATCATACTCAAACGAAAACTTATTTTAGTTCCTAAAAATGAGTAATGGCCACACCAATAGAAAAAGGGCACAGACTCTCAAGGTGGCTACACTAACTGGGAGATTATGTCTTTGAATGGATATACCCTCTCAAGTTTATTTTTAGAAGAAAATGATCATATTATTTTATGTTTATACATGGTACTCAAATTTTTTTTCTTTAAATGAAACTTGGAAATGTTTGCCCATAATAGTTTAAAAGTTTGATTTTATGTATGTTTGATTGTTGTTTGCTTCTGTTAGTGAGCCCTTTACAATTCTTGTTTCCCTGATAATTTTTGCTGAATAAATAAATAGAAAACAAATCAATATACCAAGGAGGTCAATGTTACCAGAATCTACTCATACATAGTGGGCACATGATGACTGATAAACAAAAGAAGGAATAAATCCTCAATACTCATTCTCTGCAAGGTAAACAACAAAATGTTTTGTTTATTTCACTTCCTGTGAGCAAAGGTAGGACAGAATAACCCACACATGGAGAGAAATGGCTATTCTGGCAGAGGCTTATACTTTCCTCCATTTATCAATTTGTAGGACAGTCATTTTGAATTATGAGCAGTGGGAGATATGGTGGTATCTCACTTGCTCCCAAATGGTTGCTGTGATTTTGTGGCTTACCTCCCCTTAAAAATCAAACAACCCTTGCATCACAGCGAACTGTCCTTTGAGAATGAAAAAAATGCTTGGGAAGTGGGTAAGTATTATCCAACATGGGTGGGCTCAGTGCTAGATATGATAAGAAATGGTAAAAAATGTTTATACCTTAGCTGTATGCTCAGGGAAGAGCTTGAAGGCTTTCTTCTCTGTAACCCTCATTCCTAGGTGGCCTGACCCTAACCCTGTAAAATTGTTATAGAGATTAAGAAATAGGGCATATGAGGCTTTGGAGAGGTCTCCAGCATGAAATGTTACCTGAGAACAGGACTTTTTAGAACTTAAGAGTAAAATGATCTTGGATAGCAGGAAACACTGGGCACTTCATTGAAAGGAACACCTGGTGGGCAAAGGGCATCCAAAAACAAACAAGATCTGCTTCACAACTCTGTCTAGAGCTGGGCTCAGTGAGTTTACAGAGTAAAGAGCAAGAGACAGTAGGAAAGAAAAGATACCTGCCTGCTTATTTATATTTACTCATTTAACATGTGAAGTGTTTGAAGAACTGTGCTAGGGGGCTAAAGGAGTTACAAAATGAAAGTAATATAGTTTCAGCCCTCAAGGAGTTTATATTCCCAATGGATTCTGAGGTTGTGCAAAGATTATTTCTCATTTCTAAGACAGAACAGTGAGAGAAATAGGAAAATGTCCTTCTACAAACCTACCACACATCTCCAGCACAACCATCTCTAAGGGCAGAAGGTGAGATTACTCTTCTCTGCAAAGTTCCATTTCAGCCTTTCAACTCTACTTCTTTTGAGAGGATGCAGTATCATCATTTTCAAGCACTAGTCTGGAAACCCTTTCATTCTAGAGTCAGCTCCAAGGACTGGGGGACATGTGATAAACACTTTCCCAAATCTTGATATGAATAGAACCTAAAAGGCTATTAATTCCATCTACCCTTAATTATATCAGACTTGTGAAAATCTACAGGTGTTGATTTTATAAAGATGCAGGAATATTCTTTTAAAAGATTTCCCTATGCATTTCTAGCACATAAAATAAATTTATATTCACATATTCAATAACTTACTGTGAAAGTTAATTTCATGTGCTAACTTGACTGGGCCAGTGGGTGCTCAGATTAAATGTTATCTGAGTGTGATTTGAATCAGTGGACTCAGTAAAGTAGATAGCCACTGGCCCCCAACATGAGTGGGCAGCATCCAATCCATTGAACACCTGAATAGTACACAAAAGCAGAGGAAGGAGAAATTTTCCCTTTTTGTTTCCTGTCTGCCTGCTTGAGCTGGGACACTGATCTTCTTCTGCCCTTGGACTGGAATTTGGAATTACACCACTGGCTCTCCTTAATCTCTAGCTTGCTAACTGCAGATCTTGAAACTTCTCAGCCTCCATCATCATGTGAGCCAATTCCTCATAATAAATCTCTCTCTCTATATATACACACACACACGTGTACACATACACAAACATATACATATATATACACACAGATATATAGATATAGATGCATCTATATTTAATATATCTATATCTACATATATAGTGAAACCTTGAACTTAATTCATTTTGGGAAACTGAGTACACACACACACATATACACATACAGAAACATATACATATACACACACAGATATATAGATATAGATACATCTATATTTAATATATCTATTATCTACATATATAGTGAAACCTTGAACTTAATTCATTTTGGGAAACTGTTTGAGAACTGATTTGTTTGAAAATCAAATTTCATTTGTTGCCTGAGAGATATGTGACCGATCATACAGGTGTCAGCATGAAAGGGCTGTCGGGTCAAGAATCATGACCTGAAGTTTGGTTAGACAACCAAGACATCTTTTGCCATGAACAGCTTGGTCAAGAACCAAATTGTCTATGAACTAAGACATTTGAGAACTGAGGTTTGACTCTGTGTGTGTGCATGTGTATATACATATTCAGGGTCTAGCAGAAGTAACACCTGCTTGAGTGTGTTTGGTAGGGTAATAATATGGGTGTAATAATTTATAGTTTTAATTTGAACAGTTCACCTAAAATGGCATATGGTGTGCTTGGGTCTGATATTGTTATGTTACAGAATTACATGCTTATGATTTTGTAATAAAAGAGGGGCGTTATTTGTATCAGACCCTGTATATACGAGCACACATACACACACGTTTCTCTGGGGAACACTGACTAATATACTTACCTATTATATACAGTGTTATTCAAACTGTTTTTAGTAGTTAAATTCTTTTTTTCAAACAAATTTCAGAGCATACTTATACACATTATAAAACAGAGCAACTCTGATTGAGGTAGGGTGACAACCAAAGCTTTGACTTCTCGGCTCTCTTTCATGCATTCTCTAAGAAACACCTCATTCTGCAAACCACAATTTAACAATTACCAATGTAAAATTTTTTGGTATAAAATAATTGATTTATCAGATTAGCTGAAAACAAAGTAAGAACCTAAAAGCACTCTGTTTCTCTGAGTAACATTTGAGAGTATTTATATACAAATAAAGGTGACATAGTCAACCTTTAATTTTCTACCCCAAAATGGAACAAAAGCACATGAAATCCAAAAATAAATAGTATTGAGTTCAGGAGAAGCACAACAGATTTACATTTATCTTTAAGCTCAGATTAGGCCAGGGATTCTTAATCTCAGCACTACTGACAGTTTATGACAGATAATTCTTTGTTATGGGGGGTTATCCTGTGCATTGTAGGATGTTCAGTAACATCCCTGGCTGCTACCCACGGGATGCCAATAGCACACTCCCTGCCAATTGAGACAACCAAAAATATCTCCACACATGACCAAATGTCCTCTGGAAGGCAAAACTGCCACTAGTTGAGAATCACTGATAAAAACTGACTAATAAAAGTTTCTAGTATTATAAGTGATATAAGTAATACAGGTGATATTTAAATGGTTATGAGGATCATTTATACCCAGATGACTAAAAAAGTTCACCACATTAAGTATGAGATCTGATAAGGGTTTCCCGACACCAAAAGAGTCAATTTAGACATCCCTCAACTTGGGTGCCATGTAAAGATTGCTCTGTGGGCTAGGTTGAGGTAAACAAAAGTTGTCCTCCCTCAATAATATCTCCTTTATTGACCATACCATGGAACCTAAAGTATATCAATTACTTTTTCTTTTTGTGTCAGGGTAAGCTACCATAATTCATCAACACTGAGCTTTCATTACTTTTTAAGATAAGAATTGCTGAAAAAGAATCCCAATAAAAAGTGCTATATCACAGTGTGGTACTGACAGAAAGACAGAGGAAGAACTACTGTGGGAGGCTATTGCTGACATAGATAGTTCTACGTGCTTAGAGGATGATCATAAAGAAGTAAATAAAAGGAAATAACAGCTTTTGAACATCTATTATGAATCAGGTGTTCTCATATGTCCTCACATATAATTAAGGGAAGTAGGTATTACTCTCTCCACTTTTATCCGGTAATATTGTGAGATTTAGAGTGATTAAAGTAATTTGCTTGTCAGCTAGTAAAGGACATCAGAATCCATGTTGTTAGGATTCAAGTACTATCAGCATTCTGCCTTAACAATGAAACTGTCTGAATAAATGCATCACCAGGGTCTAATCAGGAGGAAAAAAAAACTGTATGAGCTATTTGATCAAAGAAAATTTATATAAATTCAAATACTGTATGATTCTACTTATGTGAGATACTATAATAGTTCAATGTAAAGAGATAGAAATTGCCAGAAGATGGAGAGAGGAAAGACCAGGGAGTTATTTAATGAGTATAGAGTTTCAGTTTTACAAGGTGAAAAATGTTCTGGAGATGGAGTGTGGTGATAATTGCACAACAATGAGAATGTACTTAATGCCACTGAACTGTACACTTAAATAATTTAGAAGGCAAATTTTATGTGTATTTTATCATAACTTTAAAAAATTAAAAAGCAAAGATAAAATAAATACATTTTAAACATAAAATTTTTTAAGCTATCACCAGAAGACCTAATTATAATATATGTTGGAAGCTATCCTTTAAGCAGATGAAAAATGACACCAGATGAAAATATGCATCTACACAAAGTAATAAAGGATATTAAAAACAGAAACTTCATGAGTAAATATATTTTTTATTCCTTAAATTTCTTTAAAATATAATTGACTATTTAATAAAAAATAATATATAAAACTGTATTGTGGGCTTCGTAACTTATGTTTAAGTAAAAAACTTGAAAACCATAGTATAAAGGCCAAGAAAAGGGAAATAGAGGTGTACTATTATAGGTTTTTGTATTATTTATTAAGAATAGAATGTCACTTAAACTGTGATAAGTTAAACTGTGATAAGTTAACCTGTGATAAACTGTGATCACTTTAACTGTGATAAGTTAAAGATTTATACTATAAACCCTAAAGCAACCACTAAAATAACAAAACAAAGAATTATAGTTCAAAAGGCAATAAAAGAGGTAAAGTAAAATCTAAAACACATTCAATTAATCCAATAGAAGGCAGAAAAGAAAAAAAGGAGAAACTACAGATGGTACAGAGAGAAAACAAATTGCAAGATAAAAGATTTAAACATAATTATATCAATGATTGCATTAAATATAAATGATATAAACACTTTGTATTAGTTTATTATGGCTGATGTAACAAATTACCATCAACTTAGTGGCTTAAAACAACACAAATTTATTACTTTACAGTCTGTAGGTCAGAAGTCTGACATGGGTCTCTTGAGCTAAAATCAAGGTGTCAGCAGGGCTACGTTCTTTCTGGAGGTTCTAGGGGAAAATCTGCTTTCTTACTTTTCCAGCTTCTAGAGGATGCCTGTATTCCTTAGTTCATGGCCCCTTCCTCAATATCCAAAGCATATCACTCAAACCTCTGTTCTGTCATTACATATTCTTCTCATTCAGAATCTTGCCTTCCTATTTGTGGACTTTTGTGATTACTTTGAACCTACCCTGATAATCCAGGATAATTTTCCCATATCAAAATCTTTAATTTATTACCTCTACAATGTCCCTTTTGCCATGTAACATTACATTTGTATAAGTCCACAGAATTAGAATGTGGACTCTTTGAAGGTCCATTATTATCTACTATATACTTCAATTAAAAGGGAAATGTTGTCAGACTGGATTTAAAAAGCAACAACTAAGTACATGTTGTTTACAATACAATAAATTTTATATATAAATACACAAATAAGTTAAAATTAAAGAATAGGAAAAGATATACCATGTGTAGTAGGCTGAATGGTGGCCCCAAAGATATGTCCATGTTTTAATTCCTAGAACCTGTGAATATTACCTTACACGGCAAAAGATGTACTTAAGGATTTTGAGAGGAGGAGCATATCTAGGAGGATCCTAAATGCAATCACATGTATTCTTATAAGAAAGACACAGAGGGAGATTTGACACAGACACATAGAGAAGGCAATATGAATATAGAGTAGAAAAAAGAAATACAGACACAATCTAAAGAATGCTAACAGAAGCTTAAGAGGCAAGGAATGGAGTTTCCCCTAGAGCCTCTGGAAGAAATATGGTCCTGAGTAAACCTTGATTCTGGACTTCTCACCATCAGAACTGTGGGACAATAAGCACCAAGAATTTGGTAATTTTTTTATGGCAGCCACAGGAAACTAATAAACTTAGTTAACTAATGCTAATACCAGATACAGGAAAGATGAATGGCTATGTTAAAAACAGCCAAGTAGCTTTCAGAGCAAAGAACATTACCTGGGATGATAATAATAAAGCGATCAAAACAAGATTAATATAAAATTTTAAAAAGAGGATATAACAATCATAAATATTTATGCAACTAATAATGAAGCTTCAAAATACATGAAGCAAAAAATGTACTGTCATACAGAGTATGTACTCTGACACCAGTGGAAATAAACTAGGTTCTAATACCAGAAAGATATCTGGAAAAATCCCCAAATATTTGGAAACTAAATAACATGTTTATAAATAACACATGTCAAAGAAAAAAATCCAAAGAGAAATTGTAAAGTATTTTTAACTAAATGAAAATGAAAACACAACATATCAAAATGTATAAGATGCCATAAAGCAATTGAAGAAAATGTATAGCATTAAATGCATATGTAAGAAAAGATAAAACATTCCAAGTCAATAATATCAGCTTCTATCTTAAAAAACTAGAAAAGGGAGATTAAAATTAAGCCCAAAGTAAGAAGCAGAAATCAATAAAACAGAAAACAAAATCAACAGAGAAATCCAATGATCCTAAAAGCTAGTTCTTTCAGATAATAAACAAAGTTGATAAAACTCTGGCTATATTGATCAGAAAAAGAGAAGACAAAAATGACGAATATCAGAAATGAGACAGAAAACACCACTACAGATTCTATAAATAGTAAAAGAATAATAAGGGAACATTATGAACAAATTTATGCCAATAAATTTGAGGACAAAGGAAATGGACTAATTGCTTCAAAGACACAAACTACTAAAGCTCATCAAAAACATATATAAACCTAGTCGGTGTGGCTCAGTTGGTTGGGGGGTTGTCCCATAGCAGAAAGTTTGTGGGTTCAATTCCTGGTCAGGGCACATGCCTAGGTTGTGGTTTTGATCTTCAATTCCCATCCCCAATACCTGGTCCAGGTCTAGGCATATGATCTCTGGTTCGCACGTACTGGAGGCAACCAATCAATGCTTCTCTCTCTCAAATCTATGTTTTTCTCTCCCCCTTCCTCTTTCTCTAAAAATTAATGCAAAAATATCCTCAGGTTAGAAATAAATAATTAAATACACATTTAACATGAGTAGCCCTAAACCTATTT
This sequence comes from Carollia perspicillata, assembly GCA_004027735.1. Classification (NCBI taxonomy): domain Eukaryota; kingdom Metazoa; phylum Chordata; class Mammalia; order Chiroptera; family Phyllostomidae; genus Carollia; species Carollia perspicillata. The sequence goes on along the minus strand of PVKM010019918.1, from coordinate 6,167 downwards.
TGGAAATTGAATTTTCAGTTAGAAAGCTTCTCACAAAGTAAACTCCAGGCCCATATGTTTTCATTGGTGATGTCTACCACAATATGTTAGAAATAGTACCAATTTTACTCAAAGTCTTCCAGAGGACAGCATTACCCAGATGTTGAAATGGGACAAATAAAACTATAGACTAGAATCTCTCATGAACGCAGATACAAAAACCAAAAATAAAATTTTAACAGATTGAATCCAGCCAGATATAAAAGGAATTACATCATGTGTAGGTGTGGTTATGTCAGGAATGCAAAGTTGGTTTATATTTGAAAATAAATCAACACAATTCATTATATTAGCAAATAAACAAATAAAAGCCATAGGATCATCTCAATATATACAGAACAGTCACTTAACAAAAATCCAACATCCATTAGTGATAATAACTCTGAGCAAGGTAAGAATAGAAGGGAATTTAATCAACCTGAAAAAGAGTATCAATGGAAGACCTAAAACTAACATCATACTTAATAATGAAAGACTGAGTGCTTTCCCTATAAGATCAGTAACAAGTTAAGGATGTCTGTTCTCACCCCTTATATTCAGCACTGTCCCAGAGGCTCTTTCCAGAGAGTTAGGGAAAAAAATTCAGTAAAAGGACCCAAATTATAAGGCAAGAAATACAATTTTTCTTTACTGGCAGATAACCTGTTTGTATATAAAAAATTGCTTGGACTAGAAAAAAAGTTTCTATAACGAATATGTGAGTTTAGTAAAGTTGTAGGCTACATCATTAATATATAATTTTAAAAGATTTTAATTAATTAATTAATTATTTTTAGATAGAGAGGAAAGGAGGGGGAAGGGAAGGAGAGAAACATCAATGTGTGGTTGCCTCTTGTGTGCCTCCCACTGGGGACCTGGCCTGCAACCCAGGCATGTGCCCTGACTGGGAATTGAACTGGCAACCCTTTGGTTTGCAGGCTTGTGCTCAATCCACTGAGTTATATCAGCCATGGGTAATATATAACTTTTTATACAATTGAAACAACTGTAATGAACAATTGAAACAATGAACAATTCAAATTTTAAAATGACATTTGCAATAGCATTACCATATTAAATAATTAGAGACAAATCAGACAAAGATGTGCAAAACCTGTATGCTAAAAACTATAAAGCATTACGGGGGAAAACTAAAGAAAATCTAAATGGAGATTTATATTATCTTTTATTCATGTGTCAGGCACTCAATATTGTCAAGATAGCAATTTTTCCCAAATTGATTTATAGATTCAATATAATCCTTTTCAAATTTCCAGCACAATTGTAGAAATTGACAAGCTGATTCTGAAATGTGTATGGAAATACAAATAACCTAGAATTGCCAAAGCAACTTTGAAAAAATCACATTTGGAAGGTTAACACTAACTTATCTTAAGGTGAATTATAAAGCTACAGTATAATTAAGACAGTGTAGTATTGATATCAGATGTGTATCAATGGAAGAAAATAGAGAGTTCAGAAATATAACCACACAAATATAGACAACTGATTTTTTGTAAGGTCCAAAGACAATTCATTGGAAAAACAATAACTTTTTAAAATAAATGGTGCTAGAACCATTGTATGTTCATTTGTAAAAAAATAACTTGAATTCTTACCTTGTACCATATATAAAATTAACTCAAAATAGATCATAAAATTAAATATAAAAACTAAAACTGTAAAATTTCTTGAAGAAAATATAGGAGAAAAATCTTCATGGCCTTCAGGTAGGCAACGATTTTTTAAGATATGACACCAAAAGCACAATCCATTTAAAAAATTGATAAATTAGTCTTTGTGAAAATTAAAAATTTTGTTCTTTGAAAAACACTGAAGACAATGAGAAGACAACTCACAGACTGGGAGAAAATATGTGCACAATATACATCTGATAAAAGACTTGTATCCAGACTATACAAAATAGTGTAAAAACTCAGTGAGAAGAAAATAAACAACCCAATCAATACAAAATGGGCAAAATATTTGAGCAGACACTTCTTCAAAGAAAACATACAGATGGCACATAAGTACATCAAAAGAGGTTCAGTATCACTGGTCATTAGGTAAATGCAAATTAAAGCCACAATGAAATAACACTATAGAATAATTAGGATGATGAAAATTAAAAACAATGGCTATACCAAGCATTGCTAAGGATTCCAATAAACTGGAACTTTCTTTCAGAGTTGGTGGTAATGCAAATAGTACCACTTTGTAGAACAGTTTGATAATTTTTTAAAAAGTTGCCCTGACTTGTGTAGTTCAGTGGGTTGGGAATTATCCTGAAAAGCAAAAGGTTGCCAGTTCATTCCCAGTCAAGACACATGCCTGGGTTGTGGGCCAGGTCTCCAGCTGGGTGCATGCGAGAAGCAACTGATCAATATTTCTCTTGCACATCAATGTTTCTCTCCCTCTCTTTCTCCCTCCCTTCCCCACTCTGTAAAAATATATAAATAAAATCTTTTAAAATAATAAAAAATAAAAATAAAAGTTAACCATACACTTATGAAATGATTCAACAATTTGCACTTAGATATTTATCCAAGAGAAAAGAAAGCATGTATGCACAGAAAGGCTTGTACATGAACATTCATGGAAGCTTTATTTGTAATAGCTAAAAACTGGAAACAAACCCTTATGTCCATCAACAGGTGAATAGATAAACAATTTGTTGTATATCCATACAGTGAAATACTAAGAAAAAAAAGAGAAGAAACTATTGATATATGTAACAACATGGGTGAACCTCAAATAATTATGCTCAATGAAAGAAGCCAGGAAAAAAGATTTATGGTCCAATGTATGATTTAAAATATACACACTAAGCTAAAGTGACAGAAAGCAGATCAGTGATTACCTGGAGATAGAGAGGAAGAGGGGATTACCAAGGGCACTTGACGGTTTCATTGGTGTATACATATGTCAAAATTTAAATCATATGCTTTAAATATGTGCAGTTTATTATATGTCAATTATACCCTAATAAAACTGTTAAAAATAACTGACTCACATAAATATACCCAACTGATTTTTGATAAAGTTGAGAGAGCAATTCAATGGAGTGTGAGAAATAGCTAGGGCCTGAAAGATTCAGCCAGTAAAGACACAATGAGCCTTTTTTAGATTCAGACAGTTTATTACTCACATGGAGAGTGAAAGGAAGAGTAGCCAAAGGTACCAGCAACCTGTGCTCATTTGTCCAGCATACTAAAAAGGATGACTCCAAAACAGAAAGTTTCTCCCATCTTCTTGTGTTCTGAGTGGATCACAAGAGTTCTACAAAGACTCAGATAAACTACAGGTCAAGCCTTTGCCTATGTGTCTTATCACCACATTGCCATAACAGAGCTGCTCCTCTACACATAAAAGCCTCAGATCTTGAGACTTGAACAGGGTTCCCTGGGAAAAGTTATTCTACACATGTCCCTGTACTTCACTCATACAGACAAAGCATATCCTGTGTGGCTTCAGATGGGGAAGTCCATGCCTGACTTCTCTAAACTCTGCCCAATACATACATTTTTCCTATTGCTTTCAATCCATATCCTTCCTTTGTTGAAATAAACCTTAGCTGTGAGTAAAGCCTGCTATTGAATTTTGTGAGTCCATCCAATGAACCATGGAGCCTGAGTGATCATGAGACCACAGAAACATGGGTTGGTTTGTTTTTTCAATAAACGGTGCTGGGGAAATTGTACATCCATAGGCAAAAAATAATAATAAACTTAGATCTAAACCTCAGACCTTACGTAATAATGATCTCAAACTGGATCATAGATTTAAATGTAAAATTATAAAACTTTCAGGAGAAAATATTCATGACCTAGAGTTAGGTGAAGAACTCTTAGACATGATACCAAAAGCACAATACATAAAAGAAAAAATCAATAAATTGAACTTCATCAAAATGAAAAACTTATGCTCTGTGGAAAACCCTGTTAAAATGATAAAAAGACAAGCCATAGATTGGGAGAATGTTTTTGCAAATTATATATATAGCAAAGGATTTATATCCAGAGTACATAGAGAACTCCCAAAACTCGACTGTAAGAAACCAACCACCCAATTTTCCCCCAGAAATAAACCCACACCTAAATGGACAATTAATATTTGAGAGGAGGCAAGAATAAACAATGTGGTAAAGACAGTTTATTCAATAAATGATGTTGAGCAAATTGGACAGATACATGCAAAAAAATGAAACTAGACCACCCTCTTACACCATACACAAAAATAAACTCAATATGGTTTAAAGACTTAAATGTAAGCTTCAAAACTATAACACTCTTGGAGGTAAACATAGGCAGTAAAAATATCTGACATTTCTTGTACCAATATTTTTTCCAATATACCTCCTCGGGCAAGGGAAAAAAAGAAACAAATGGAACTACATCAAACTAAAAAGGTTTTGCATAGCAAAGGAAACCACCAACAAAACAAAAAGACCACCTCCCGAATGGGAGAATATATTTGCCAATGATACATCTGATAAGGGGTTAGTATCCAAACTTTATTTTAAAAAACTCATATAACGCAACACCTAAAACACAAACAATACAATTTTAAAAAGTGGGCAGAGGACCTAAATAGACATTTTTCCAAAGGGAACATACAGATGACCAACAGACATGTGGAAAGATGCTCAGCATCACTAATCATCAGAGAGATACAAATTAAAACCACAATGAGATATCACCTCATACCTGTTAGAATAGCCATCATTAATATATCAAGAAATAAAAAGTTTTGGTGAGGATGTGGAGAAAAGAGAATCTTTATGTAAAAAATAAACAAAATTTAAATAGATTCATAGACACAGAAAACAGACTGATGGTTTCCAGATAGGTGGGTGTGGGGGAGAATGGGTAAAGAGGTGAGGGGATTGAAAAATACAAATTGGTAGTTACAGAATAGTCATGGGGATGTAAAGTACAGTATAGAGAATATAGTTAATAACATCGTAATAACTATGATGGTGCCAAGTAGGTACTGGAAATATCAGGGGAACACTTTGTACAGTATATGATTGTCTAACCACTATGCTGTATGCCTGAATCTAATATAAAATAATATTGAATGTAAACTATAATTGAAAAAAAATTTAAAAACCCAACCATCCAGTTTTTAAATGACCTAAGACTAGAACAGCCATTTCACTGAAGATGATATCCAGATGGTAAATAAATGCATTAAAACTTGTTCAACATCACTAACCATTAGGCAAATGCAAATTAGAATCATAATGAGATGGCACTACATACATATTTGAAACATTAAAATTAAAAAACATTGGGAAAAAACACATTGATAACACCAAATGCTGATGAGGATGCCAATAAACTAGATCTGTCATTCATTGTTGGCCACAGTGAAAAATGGTACAGCCATTCTGGAAGCCATTCTGATAATTAAACAGAGTTATCATATGACCCAGCAATCACACTTCTGCTGAAAAGTCTGTAGTCAGTTAATTGTATCATGCCAATTGATTTTCTGGTTTTGACAATGCACTATAGTTATTGAAGATGTCACCAATGGGGGAAGCTGGGTGGTGGATACATAGAACCTCTCTGTAGCATTTTTGCAACTTCTATGCATATATAATTATTTCAAAATAAAATGTTACAAATTGATATTCAATTCAAATATTGGAAAGCTTTTAAGTATGTTCAGAATATCTTGAGTATGTAAATCCACATTTTTAGCTATAAATTTTTAAGAAATCTAAATACACAAGTATTTAGGGTGAAAAATTATCACTCAAATTGAAATATTCCGTAAGTCTGAAATACACAACTGATTTCATAGGCTTCATATAAAAGTATCTCCTTAATAATTTTATAATGTTATATTTTGAAATGAAGCAGATCAGATATATTGGGTTAAACATATATTATTAAAATTAATTTCATCTTTTAACTTTTTATTTTTTAATATATTTTATTGATTATGCCATTACAGTTGTCCCATTCCCCCCTTCATTCCCCTCCACCCTGCACACCCCCTCTCACCCACACTCCCCTCCTTTACTTCATGACCATGTGTCATAAGTTCTTTAGCTTCTACATTTCCCACACTACTCTTGCCCTCTCCCTGTCTATTTTCCCCCCACCATCTATGCTACTTATTCTCTGTACCTTCTCCCC
>PVKM010019917.1:0-23814 GCA_004027735.1 Carollia perspicillata | reverse complement strand
AATTGAGTGAAAACAACTCCCACAACAATCAATGACCAATGAGCAAAGATTAATAAAGGTGGAAGGAGAATAAGAAGGAAAAAAGAATAAAAAATATTTGTAAAATGTCTAAAGGAATTATAAGTGATTTTGAGGGGATAGAGGTGGAAGAAATAATAAGAGTAAAGAATAAAAATCTCTTATTCTTTAAAAGAGGTGGAAAAACTGAATTTTAAAATGAAAAGAAACAAAGACAGGGTGAAAGCAAAATGTAATAGGAATAGGGGACAGTAAAATTTGATATTTAAAATACAAAATTCATGAACATCTAGGAATAAAATGGAAGAAATGCAACAACCACAATATCAACAACAAATAAGCAAAGATTAATAAAGGTGGAGAGAGAATAAGGATGTTATAAGAAAGAGAAGAAGAGTGTGGAATGACTAATTGCAAGAAAAATTAATTGTTTTGAGAGGCTGGAGGGAGGAGCAACAATAAGAGTGCAGCATAGAAATAAGGTTTGAAAGTGGGAAAATAAAATTTGAAATAGAAATAAAGAGAGGGAGAAAGAAGGCAAATTGGTGTAAATGAGGGGAGGAGTAAAATATGCGATTTAAAATAAAACTAAAGTAAAAAATAGTGAAATAATGGCAACAAATGAAGAAAAAGAAAAATGTTTAAAAGCTATGGTGGAAAAAAATAATGCAAATAATGAATAAGATCAAGGTGAAATTTGTCTCAGCAGAGTGCAGTGTTTGCCACACTCTTCTCTTTCTGGATCCACCCCTGGTAACATCAGATGTCCTAATCCTGCCCTAGACAGCCTGTCTGTGGCTACAGATGATCCACAGTCTGTGGCTGTCTCCTTCAAGCCTGACTGGTCTTTGTTCTTCCCTTCTGGCTTTCATCAGCAGAGGGCCCAGGAGTTGTTCAGCTAATGTCTGAGAGCACTGCCAGTACCACCTCTGCCTGTCTCCAGAGGGGGTCTCATGTGTGATCAGGAGGGTAGATTCCCTGGCTTACCCCAAGGAAGTGCTGTTCAGTCTTCAGGAAAGATAGTGGATGTGTTTTCCCACTATCCCGCCACACATCTTGGTCTGTCTGAGATTATTATTCATGAATTCGCTGTCTGTTTCCTGTGAGGGTCTAATCTGTGTAAAAGGGTCAACTATGTCCTGATTGACACTGATGGCAGCTCTGTATAAGAGCCAAGGCTAGGTGGGGTCCTGAACACCCCTTGCTGCTCCTGCCTCTAATGTGCTCTGTTGGATTCAGTGAATCAGGGCTCAAGGAACCAAAGTAGCATGTACTGTCTGATAGAAGTTCAGAAATAGCCCCTTCGCAGCTTCTCATTCCTTCCCCTGTGGATTTGTGCTGAGCAGGTGGCTCCTGAGCTTGGCCTTACTGATCTGCAGAGCCTGCAATCTCATAGGTGGGGGTTGGGCACATCTTCCTGCGAGGGGACCTGCCAGTTGTATCAAATCTCAGGCACTCAGTTCCTGGATGTCCAGCAGCACCCAGTCTGCCACTCTCACAGAAGACTCAGACCTGAACTCTCTGCTCTGCACAGCCCCCTGCTTACTGGCCATGCTTGGTTAGGTCTCATAGTCCTTTCAGTGCACCACCTTCTGTTCTTCCTGCACAGCTGGACTCAGTGGGAACAAACTGCACTTTCCCTCTGGTTTCTTTGTTGGCAGAGGCATTGCAAGCACTAGCACAGGGTCACTGCCCTGCCACACTTCACCTTCCCTTTTTAAAAAATCTTTATGTGGCACCCACACTGCTGCCCTGAGCCATGGGCCACCTCTCCACATAGTCTACCTCCCTAAAAAGTAGAAATTCTCTCTTGATCAGGGCTGTCCACAGCCTGCCAGTGTCTCTGATGGTTTCTGGAGATAGAATTTTTCTCTAGAGCTCTCCCGGTTGGTGCTGCAGCTATGGATGTGCTGCTCACTGTGTGTGTCCAGCCTAAGTCTTCCAGACTTTGTGTATGCTTCCAAGTCTCTCTCAGTTAAGATTGGGAGGGTTCTCTGTGCAAGACCAGGACCCTGCTCCAGGAGGGGAGGGAGATGTGTTTTCTCTCTGAATTCTCCTCTGTTGAAGGCGCCTTGCACAGGGCTGATCCTCCTCAATTTATAAAATCTCTTACTGGATGGTGCAAAGCATCCTCTATACATACCCTTGGCTTCAAAAACTCATATCACCCAAGAGTCCATTGATTATTTAGCTTACTTGTCAGAAGATTAGCAGAAAATCCATGTTGGGGTACAATCAAGTTGGCTCAGCTTCCACCTATTTGGCCACCATCTTCAGTCTATCAACTGTCTCTCTCTTGCTGCCTTTAAGATTCTTTTTTTTTTTTTCTTGGTGCTTTGCCATTTTAATTATGATGTGTCTTGGCATGCACCTCTTTGGATTCACCTTGATTGGAACTCTTGCTTCCTGAACTTGTGTGACTTTTTTCATTCTTTAGTTTAGGGTAGTTTTCTGACATTATTTTTTCAGACCTGTTTTCTATCCCTTGCTCATTTCTTCTCCTTCTGGTACTCCTATGATGCAGATGTTCTTACATATCATGTTGTTCCAAAGGTCCCTTACACTACTATCTTCCTGTTTTTTATTTTTTTTCTTTTGCTGCTCTGATTGGGTAATCTTTCTACCTTGATTTTTAATTTGCTGATTTGGGGTTGCTTCAACATTTCTATATATTATTTCTTCCAGTATATTCTCATTTCATATATGTTATTCTTCATTTATGCCTGGTTATTTTTCATGGTTTCTATGTCATTTTTCATGCTGTTTGGTTCACAGGCCCACGCTCAACCCATTGAGCTACACCAGCCAGGGCTCGTTTTTCATGCTGTTGAGCATACTTATAACCATTACTTTCAACTCTGTCTGATAAATTGCTTGCTTGCATTTCATTTAACTCTTTTTCTGGAGATTTCTCCTATTATTTCATTTGGGGCCTGTTTCTTTCCTTCCCCATTTAGACTGCCTTTTTTGTGTTTGTATTCATGTATTAAATAGAGCTGCTATGACTCCCAGACTTGGTGGGGAGGCCTTCTGTAGTAAATGTCTTGTGGGGCCCAATGGTGCAGTCTCCTGGATCACCTGGAATAATCCTTGTGTGAGTTTTGTGGACTTTCCTGTTGTATTTTTTTTATTGCTGTTATCCCATTTGTGTGATAGTTCAACCCTAGGGCTATTGACCTTGGGGGTCAACAATAACCACATTGTGCAAATTGTTAGATGGGTGCTGACTGAACAAAATAAGACAAAAGAAAACTGTAAATAGCTCAGCAAAATCAAAAACAAACAAACAAAAAACCCAATACCAAAATGCAAACAGTAACAAAAAAAGAATCAGAAAAGAAGACACACACAAAATATATAAAAAAACAAATAATTTTACAAATAAAGAAAATAGCAAAAAGAATAATAAAAGAGAAGAAACACAAAGAATTGGAGGAGAAAAGAAATAGAAACCAGAATGATATAAAGGAAAGAAAGAATAAAAATAATGAAGAAATTATAGCAAAAATAATGAAAATATATAGAATAAGAGAAAAAAATAAAGGTGAACTAAAATAACAAGTAAGGAAGAAAAAAGAATAAAAAACAGAAAAGTGAGAAAATACAGTGAGAATAGGAAAGAGAGAATAAGAGAAATGGATGCCAAAACAGAAAAGAAAAGAACAAACAATAAAGTAGAGAAGAAAAAATAAAGAAAAGATTACAAAGCAAAGAAGTATGATTTGACTCAGTATTTTGTTGTGCCTGGTGTGATCAGTGTCTGGATGTGCTGACTATGGGGCTTTCTTTGATCATGCTCTGATGTTTCCCAAATCTGGCCACTTGTGCCAGACTAGTGCTTCCCAAGAGGTTTTCTGTTGCAAGCCACTGTTAGATACTGTCTTTGCCCAGCCCTGTGCAAGTTTTCAGGGTGGAGTTTCTAGTAAACCAGTGGGTGCATCCTCTAGAGTCCTGAGGTTGGATCTTCCTGTGACTCTCCCTTTGAATGTCCCAGGCCTGAAGTTGTTGCCCCTACCCCATACAGAAATATGCTTAGCAAGGGTAGCTAGGACCTGGAAGGGTCCTACAGACTCCAGAGTGGTGCCCTCTCTCTGTAGGAGGCAATGGGGAGCTCCTCCTCTCCTTCTTGTTGAAAATCACTGGGGGAGATTGGATCTTCTTCCTGGTATTATAGCTGTAGTACACAGTCCTTGTCCATCTGACTTCTGGATAGAAGCCTGACTGGGAGATGCAGTCACAAAAACCAGGCTCTGATGTCTCTGATACCTCTGTGCCTCCCACCTGAGCAGGAGGTGATCACAAAAAACGAAAGAAAAAAAAAATCCTCCACACACTCAGTGAGTGTAGGGCAGAACTGAAACTACCAGATTCACCTGGTCTCAGAATAGGCTAAATGTCCTCTGTCCCCTTGCTCTCTAACCAAGCGGAGCAGGGATCAAATTTCCAACCCAGTACCACCACATCCCTTTGCCTACAGGCAAATCCAGCATTTCTGCAGATGAGTCTTTGCCTGTGTGCTCAGTGTGGACAGGAACAATCCTCCTCCTCAACCCTCACCACCCTATCTCTGACTGGCTCTGTGCCCAAAGTCCTTCTAGAGAAGAGATGGCCCTTCAAATTCACTACTGTGTGTATGGGGCAAGCCCCTCCTCCACAAGAATTGCCGCTTGGCTCCTCCGGCAGTCTCAAGTTCACTGGCAAATTTCCCAAGCTAGTGTTTTAACAACTGGCTTGTTTCTTCCATGGGATGTTGTCCTTGAGTCTCCCAGGTGGAAGGATTCCCCCCTGCCTGATTGTACAAAAACTGTGATTTTTGTATGGTATACTTTAAATGAGTGAATTATAGTATATCATATGAAAATGATATGAAAATTATTTCTCTTTTTGAGCTCCCAAGGCATAATATTCAATTATTTATCTTAAATCTCATTTTTAATGCCTCCAAGGTGGCTCTAAGGTAGTATATATGTGCAAATTGGATTTATAATCTATATCTTCCTCTCCTGTTCCTTATTTATTTAATATTTTTGTTTTTTTTCTTTATTTGTGTTGTTGATACTATTACACATATCCACATTTTTCCCTTTCCAGTCCCCACCTCACCCCTTCCCTTTGGTCATCACCACACTGTTGTCTGTGTCCATGATTATCCATATATGTCCTTGGGCTAATCCCTTCATCTTTCATCCAGTAACCCCCTTCCCATTTCTCTGCAACAGTCTGTTCCATGTGTCAATGCCTCTGTTTCTATTTTGTTCAGTTTATTTTGTTCATTAGACTCCACATATAAGTGAGTTCATACAGTATTTATCTTTCTCTGACTGCCTTATGTCACTTAACATAATAATCACTAGGACAATCTATGCTGTTGCAAATGGTAAGATTTCCCTCTTTTTTAGGCCTAGTAGAATTCCATTGTGTAAATATACCACAATGTTTTTATGCCCTCATTTATTGATGGGCACTTAGGTTGTTTCCTGATCTTGGCTATTATAAATAACATTGCTATGAAAGAATTCAATTCTTTGAATTGAATCATTTGAAGAATAATTTTTTATAATTCCCTCTTTTTAACTAAGTTCTGCCAATTCTTCTTAGGTATCTCTTTTATCTACTTTTGTACATCTCTATATCACCACTGTAATGAGTCTAGATTATTTTAATTGTCTCCTAACTAACCTTTCTGTATTCATTCTTGGCCCTTTCAAATCTGTTCTCCAGACTGACTCAGGGTACATTTTCAAACTGTAAGTTTAGTTATTTCACCTTCAATTTAATCTATGGACTGATTATAAAACTCTACATGTAATGACTTCTTTTTGCTTATTCAGCCTTTCATACCTGATTCCTACATACAAAAATAAGCTAGTGTAATAAGTAGATGGCAAAATAGGAATTAATAAGATTATATGCTTAATGCCTTTAAAAATATCTATCTGTGAAGCACACAATAACTGTAAATTACCTACTTATTTATAAAACCCTGGGTTTCATGAATAGGTAGGTAATTTATAGTTATTGCATTTATCAGTAAAATTGATTTTAATAGTATTTTTAAAGACAGTGTTTAATAGTGTTACCAAATGACTTTGATTATAAATTTATGTTTCAGTTAAAGAAATGAAAATTTAAATTTTCTCGTTTCCATTTTTTTCTCCATTTTTGAAAACAGAGAAAACCCTTCTTCAACATGAAATCTTATTAGAGAGCACAATTTAAAATGGGAAAATTGGTTGCCTTGATGAGAGGGTAGTGGAACCTGGACTACTAGTAGCTTGATCTTCCTCCCAGCTTCTGACCTAGATTCCAAATCATCTAGATAACACAATCAAAATCCATGTGCTTAAGCTATCAAACATTGTTAAAGAAAGAAAGAAAGAAAGAAAGAAAGAAAGAAAGAAAGAAAGAAAGAAAGAAAGAAAGAAAGAAAGAAACACAGAAAGAGTGGTTCTGCCATGGCTTTGGTTTTCCCATTTGCAGTAACATTTTTTTCTAAAATATTTATTTTGGGGGATATTTCACATACTTATTTTACATGATCAAAACTATATCAATTCCTCTTTTCCTCTTGTAGTTCTTTCATGTTGACTTCTATTAATTTTCATTCCTTTCCTAGCCATCTGTACTATATTCATTTATCCCCTGATACTTACTTCAAGGGTTCTCCATGAAAATTTACAGAAAAATACATCATTTTAATGTACTTTTTCATTCGGTAAGATAAATGTTTCTTTCAGAAGCTGACTGTTCACCCTTTTAAGACCCTGTAAATGCTGTTAATTTGCCCATGGAGTTCACTGAGATAAGCACATAAATGCCAGTCCTTATAGAATCTCACTGTCCTTTTCCATACAGATGACATTTTTTCAAGTGTTTGATTTCCATTTGTCCAACTTTCCCCCCATAGTCAAGTACTACTGTCTTGAACAGTGTGCTGGTAAATGTTTAATAACTGTCTCTTCTTGTTGGGGAGGGGCTGACTTGCAGCATTTGCTTATTTTGGTGGAATTTACACCCTGGCCAGTTTTAAGGTACCAATGTTTTGGGAACTGCCCTGCCTGGTTTCAGGAGCTGTAACCCCCCATGGCTAAGTCTAAGTGAGCAACCTTCAGAACACAAGCCACTAAGGAGACAAAGCTTATCTCCACGGCAGGGGCACCACCTCTGCTCCTTTTACTTCACCCTGCCTGGCCTCCAATGCTTGATTGGTTAGGCAATGACTGGTTATTGCCAATGACTGGTAAGATTCCTCAAGGGAGGGATGACCTAAGACAGGCACGATCATGAGGGCCCCCAGGGAAGGACTTGGGGGCTATAGAAAAAGAGTGGTGGACCCTTGTCCCTTGGCTTTGACTAGCCTGAGTCCTCAATCTGTCTGGGAGAAGTCTTCTAATCTCCTGGCTACCTTACTTCCCCTGCCTGACTTAAGCCTGAAACAATGCTGGTGGTGGGTGCAGTCCTGTGCTGGAAAGGGCTGGTTCCCTAGGGCAATCAGGCCTAAGAAAGAATATGTAAAATTCTGTGAAACCTGCTTTGGTTAGAATGCTCTCAATTAAATGATAAGGGTCCAAGCAGGAAGTGAGTTTGTTCCCCAAAGTTTTATGGCCATTTAACTATCTGACCCTGACTCAAAATAGGCCCTCAGAGTTCTTTGTATGTTATCTATTGTTTGATCCTTACTGCCTGATAATGATTAATGAGCTTTATGTATACACACTGTATTCTTATGCAAATTGAATTGAATAAAAGTATCTCAAGGCAAAGGTAAGGGCGCTCTCCTCTTGACAGAGAAGTCATGCCATCCCTTTTCCTCCACAGGACTTGGTAGTCTGTGTGAATTTATTTTGTCTCATCCATAACGCCATGGACACTGTGGGCCGATGTCCACGTCACCAGTGTTGCTACTGAATGGTGGAATGAAGAAGAGATGTGGGGTGACAGAGCACTAAATAATATTTCCACCATACAGATACAATAAATGCAGATAACTTCAAAAGTATAAGTAATAGTAAAATAATTAGGAGTGGGAAGGTTTGAATATTTATTTATTTTCAGATGTAATTTATGTAAATGCCAGTTTTATAATTTGACTCTTAAGAATGGCTATGAGTAACAACTGTCTCAAAAGATTCCTGAAAATTTAACGCTCAGCCCTAGTGAGGTTACATGAGCCAGCTGCAGCACTGTGCTAACACTCTAGAGATGGTAAAGACACAGAAGAGTCTTCTTGCATGTCAAAAAACTATATAAAGTAGAGATGGCAAGCAGGCTTAACATGAGGGTCAACTCTTATAGTTATTAGTAACTTAGAAGGTTGTGTTAAAGAGAATCCTGAAATTTTGTTATGCAAAGAGTCTTATAGTCTAATAACAATGTTCATTATGAGATAAGAAGGAAGGCATATTAGATTTTATTCCATATATTTTAAAATATCTTTTATAAGCATATTTTCCTATCTAAGTAGTAGAGCAGTTTGTGGAGGTAGGAGATATATTTGATTCTCCTTTTATATCCAATGACCCACAAATCATTCTTGTGGTCTTTCCCCTTTCCTTGTTTGCTGCTGCATCTCAGACTGCTTTCTCACTTCATCCTGGCCCTCTGCTCTGGTGGCCATGATGGAACACTATAGAGTATCATTAAGGAACCCAGCTAGCATTCTGGAGAACTCTGGCAATTGCTTCCGTTATCTTGTCCCTGTAGTCCTTGGTTCCATTCTCAATGCTGTCATATCTGCTCTCCCTCTGTATTTGGTGGCTTTTGTGTTTTACAGGCATTGACTTTGTTTTTCTCTGCTCAGCCTGTGTCAGGCTCCTTATGCCATGGGGAAAAAAAAAAAAAAAAAAAACAAAAAAATATTTCTTACCTAACTTGAGGCCCAAGAAATCTTCCCTGACCAACCAAAACATCCTGTAGCTTCTCCCACTTTTCATAATTTTTTTCACTTGGGTCAACCATGT
The DNA here is from genome assembly GCA_004027735.1 of Carollia perspicillata. Classification (NCBI taxonomy): domain Eukaryota; kingdom Metazoa; phylum Chordata; class Mammalia; order Chiroptera; family Phyllostomidae; genus Carollia; species Carollia perspicillata. Next base: position 14,836 of record PVKM010019917.1, on the reverse strand, counting down.
GGGAGAGATTCAGAAGTTATTCATAATTCCAATGAAATAGTCAGCTGAGATTAACTCCATAGTACCAGGTACACAGCTTGTGATCAAGTGTTAGTTCTGCATATTCTATTCAACCTATATAGTTTCTAGATAGGAGGGTTAGAACTTGAGGACAAAAAATCAGTCAGCTATATTTATGTCACCTCCCCAACCCTTAGAAAATATGCTTTTTTTAATCTCTAGAAAATGGTAACCAGAAATATTAGAAACCAAGGTGACTTTGCCTATGGAGAGAAACTTATTGGCATTTGTGTAACAACTAGGGGCTCAGTAATATGCTAATGCTTCACCTTAAAACATAATTAGATGTTGAGTATTCAGTACTTAGAGGACAAACTGTCCTAAGTCCTGAAATGAGGCTGAAATATGAGGACAGCTCTAACAAAAAGGGTTCTGGACTTTCAGGAAGATAAAAAGCAAATGCAGAGAAGGAAAGATAGCTGCTGGAGCTGCTGCTGCTTGATGATGGGGAAGAGTCATACATTTTAATTTTTAATTTTTAAATTATCTTTGAATTTGTTAGGTGTTTGGTTTATTTCACTAGTCCTTAGCCTGGGCCTGTCATAGTCAGTGTTCACAGGAAGTAGACACATTGAGAGTGGGATAAGGATAGGTAAACAAGCAGCAGAATTCATAAAATATCACCAGAAAAATGCTACTTGGAAAACAATTCCATGAAATTATAGAAAGTATCTATGAGTTTGTTAAATGTGGGATTTTTGTCTGACTTCAAAGCCTGTGATCATTTTTATTATGTATGTGGCTTTGGGTGGGCCATCTTGCCCAAAATTATTTCAGACTCCAGTACATAGTGGTATTTCAACCCAACTTCAGAAAAAAACATTAGTCCTACTTAGTTTACAAGCTAATGTTTACCCTGTTTGATTAAATTGCATTACCCATCCATACTCCTAGATGTTCCAACCAATTCTCATCTTTTAGTTTATTTTTTACATTTATTTTTTGGGTGACATTGGTTAATAAAATTGTATAGGTTTTGAGTGTACTATTCTATGTACATCATATGTATATTGCATTGTGGGTCCACCACCAAAGGTCAAATCTTCATCTGTCACCATATATTTGACCTTTTTGACCTTTTACTACACCCCTTTTCCTCTGGTAACCACCGTACTGTTGTCTGTGTCTATGAATTTTTTTGTTTGTTTATATGTTGTTATATCCCACCTGAATGAAATCATATGGTTCTTAACTTTTTCTGTTTGATTTATTTCACTTAGCATGATATTCTCAAGATCCATCCATGTTGTCACAAATGGCAGTATTTTATCTTTTCTTATGGTTGAGTAGTATTCCATTATATATATACACACACAACAGAAAACAATGATTGTTACCAAAAAGAAGGAAGAAAGGGGAAGGAAGGATGAAGAGTTTGAAGGATGTCAAATATATAATAACAAAAAAATCCCCTAGTCTTTGGATACTGAGCACTCAATGGAATATAATGATGATACAGAGTTCTTAAACCTAAAATTTATAAATGTTATTAACCAATATTACCTCATAAATTTAACTTTTAAAAACTCAAAAATATAAAATTATAGAAAGTAGTCTTTAAAATTCAAATTTGATGAATATCAAAACCTTTTTTTTTTTTTGAGTCTGAGAAGGATGGACTGTGATTTGAACAGTTACATGTCTAAGCTTGCTTTTTACTAAGATCTAAGTTCATTGCATTTGAATGCTGAGGGAAATATTACACAGGGGTGTAATATAAAGTGTGTGATATAAAGTTCCCTAAAGAAAATGAAAACAAAGGTAAAGAAGATGAAATGTGACTGCTTTACAAATACGGCAAACAGGAAATTCCTTGAATGGAGACAGAACAGAAGTGACTTCTGCTTCTTATATGCTGTTTACTTAAAACATATTTTATCTTAAACATATCTTTCTGTGTACTGTTTTTATTATCTTTATTAGGAGTTTATGAGAACACTTACTTCTTTAATAGTTTTTGTCTTTTATTCCCTCAAGTCTCATCAAATGTTGGATTAATGCAGAAGGGCAAATAATATTGGAAAAGAAGTTTTCTTTACTGAATCACAAGGAACATTTATTTTTAAATTCTTCTTAGCAGAGAATAGGTCTTTTCACAGTGGTAACACTTCATATTTTAGAAGAAAATGTGCAATTAATTAAAACTTCATATGACAATCATAGTGTATTATTTAAATACCAAATGAGTATTGAAATGACATTTACTTGTGATTGAAAAAAATGTAACATATATACCCAAGAAACAGCTATTAAACATCATGAAAACTTCCTTGATCAGCTTTGTTTGCCCCAAGAATTTCCCGGTTGCAGTCAGCCTGGTTTTTAGAACTATTGCACATTCACATACACACATGTATACACACCATGGATATAATGATGTTATGACAAGAAATTTTGTTGAGCCGAATGACAATGTTGTGACAGTTATCAATAATTCCAAAATTGTAACAACAAAATAAAGCTCTATTTTCCATGCCAGCATGGGTACCTTTATTATTTTGCATCATATTAAACCCAAGACTATTTACAGTAAATCATATATGGGTTATGTTTAAGATGGGAAAAATGAGAGGTGTGTAGACCTCAGATGAATATTAATAGACAAGGAAACTACAATTGCATGCATCAGTATGTTCTAAAGAGTTCTGTGATGTCAACTCTGCCTCCACACAACTATGGTTATATTCTGTCAGATCTGTATGGTACTTTGAGAGCATCTGAGTATGCACTACTCACTTTCAAAACAGCCAAACAAATTAAACACTCTATGAGGACATGGAGTTTGTGTAGCTAAACATGTCAATACAATTCATCTAGGTGAACCTTCAATTCAGGTATTGCGAATGATGCAGTTGCTACCACCAGGTTTGTAGGCAAAATTGCAGAGGGGCCAAAATGATACTTTTAGAATTCCCTCTCTGTTGTTTCTGTTTTTGTTTTTGCTGCACTTCACTCCCTTTGTGACTTCTCAGGATGCCAGTTAAATGGACTCCAAATTCTAAAAGTTGTTAAAGACAAATCAACCCCACCCCCTGCACTGTAATATTGTGCCTAAATCTGTTCTTTAGAAGTCTGATTTTCTCCAGTTATTTTCCTTTCTGTTCCAAGTCCTCTTCCCACCAAATCTCCGTTCCTTAACATCTAAACAAGTGGCAAATTGTTTAAAATAACTCACACAAATAGAAAAACTGCCAGCAGTCATGAAGGAGAGCCTGCATAGATTGTCCCTATCTCTGTACCCTCCCCTTCCTCCTTCCTCTTTTGTTCCCTCTACCTCCAATTCTCCTTTGTTTTAGAAAAGCAGTCCAGGAACTATGGGTAAAAATGCGATATCAGCACAAGTGTTTAGTTTATTTTCTTCAAGATCCCCATTAAAATGACCAATAGATATAAAAAAAATAAAAAAAATTCGACTAGTGTTGATGCTTTTGAAGGCTGAAATGTACATACCAAATCTTCAAGAATTTCTGTTAGATGTGATGAGTTGAAAGAAAAGGCAAATTCGTGACTCACTCTCAGTGGAAGAAGGTAGTTTGCAGACAGAGTAAGTTGCAGGCATACAGGCAGAAACCTCCTAATAGCTCTTAGGTTAAAGGAGAGAGGGACTACATGAGGTTAGACTATCTGAGGTCAGGAACACATTTGGATTTTTTCAGTGTTTGAAGAGGGTAAGTTGTTCCCTGGGGGAAGCTGTGGAAGGATTTCCCCTGCTCAAACAGGCAGCTTGCTTGTGGGCAGGGGTGTAATGAACATTTTTTGTTCTCAGAGTCTCAAGTGCATCTTAGCATATTTCTCAGGGATACATTCTTAAAAGGAGAATTATCAGGCACATAGTAACAAGTGTTACTATGAACATTTTAAATAATTATTGATCAGAAAATTGCTCCATAAATTCATTGTGCCAGTTTATACTTCCACTAAGCAGCAAATTGCAATACACTTTCACCAACCCTCACCAATTTTGAACTCTAACAACAGATGAAAAATAACAACTCATAATTTTTAAATTTATAGTTGAGTATTAATAAAATTGAAAATTTTCTCTTTTAATGTGCAGGTATTTCTTCTTTTTAAATTGTCTTTGTCCTGTTTTAAAATTTTATTTTGGGCTCATATATTTCATATTGATTTATGAACTCTTCATATACAAAGGAAGGCCTTCAGAGGAATATGTGATGCCAGTTCTTCACTTCTGTGCTTTAAAGCAGAGAAAATCTGACTGCTAAGGACTAAGCAATAGAAATGCACCCACATAAGCAAACCCAGCAGTATAAACTTACTGTGATTATTAACTGCCTTGTTCCTTGTTCTTTCCTTGGGCCTGATTGTTTTAGAAGATGCTCTGATACCAAGCTGCTTTTATTATTATTATTGGTTTTTAATATGCAGACCTGGGTATATATATTTCAGGGGATATAGATGAGTCAATTAATTAATGAGGTGGTCTTTGTTGGGCAGAAGCCATGAGCCCCATTTTCCTGATGGAAGATCTGTGGTCTCGAGGAGATTAATATCAGTTCAACATGAGGGCTAATTGTATAGATGTCATTTAGAGGCAATTAACATCCTTTCCTCTAAACCTGGTTTTCTGCTCTCCAGCTCTCACTTTGTAATAATCACATGTCCTTTGTAACCTTTGTCCCACCAGGCTTTTTGTGTATTCAGTAGCAGTGTAACTTCTTTGAGCCTCAGTAACCTAATTTGTTCAGTGGGGATGATGCTACTCCTTTCAAAGATTTTGTGAAGGTTAAATGAGGTGCTATTGCTGAAGTGCTCAGCATAATATTTGCTGGCTCAAAGTAATAGTTTAGGACAGGAATGAAAGTACAAATAATATTCAGAATGATAATCAGAATTTAATAATTTCAGATGAGAAACTCGCTGAACTTAGAATCCACAAGTGTGTTGGTCTCAGTGGGGACCCAGAAGATGTCACCTTTTTTACTACCCTACTACACCCTGGTAGAATTACAGGGAAAACCCAGTAGTGATGCAGCTCCCAGATCCCATGTAGAATGTGTCTGAAGACAGGGCTGGGGGCCTGGGTGATGCACATATACAGACCTGGTCATGCCACTTTGGTTTGGATTATCTTAGACCACTTCTCTCAGCAGCTTCCACTCTAAATTTGAAGCACATCTTGAGGGGGCTTATGTTGAAGTTCAAAGGAGTATGGTAACAGTAAAAATGTCCTTCCAAGTTTGTGGATCCCTCAGTTCTCTCTTGAAATGAGAAACTGGCTAGAGGCAGAGGACTTTGGGGAAGTGCCAGGAATGAGCAGTGAAGGACTGGGTGGGGGTGGGCTCAGCTGAAAATTAAGAGAGTCATAGATCTTGCAGGCCAAAAGACTGTCAGCTGGTTGGTGTGGCCACCACTTAAGTCACTGACTGAGACTTGGCATTGGGGGTTTGAAGATGTGCCTGTGGTGGTTACTATTGAATGGAGAAACTGCTTGCAGTTACCATTTGAATTACTATTATTTAAATTTTCCCTTGATCAGCATTTGAGTCTAGGGTCTGAAGTGGGTATGCTGGAGTCCACACTGTGGCCATCTATCTAGAGCCACCCTGGAGGCTGGCTGGGATGGCCTGACATCTGCCCAGGTTTGCTAAAAGCATAGCTTCCCAAGGCCAATGCCTAACTTTGTCTGCCATTCTAGATTTAGGCAAAAAGTAAAGTCATGTGGCATATTATCCTAAAAGATCTATTGTGTTTGTTGTTAAAACGAAGTACTGTGTGTGGTCCTTGAGTAAGCTGAGACTGAAAATGAATTCTTTATTGTTTAAACTATTTCCAGAATCTCTTTTGAAAAGTGGATCAAAATAACTCTTGGCTGTTCCTTTTGCAGAAGCCCAGAGCAGAGAGGGTTCCAGGCAGTCTTGGAAGCCAGGCAGACATTGGTGCAAGTTATGTGGCTTCCATTTGGGTGTAGGAGATTGGGAAAGTGACTTTACCTCTCTGAGACTCAGCTTTCCCTTCTATACAATGAGTTGGGGGAGAGGAGATAATGCTTATTTTCAGAGTTTGCTAAGAGGATAGAAATACGTGCTGTGACTGCCCTTGGCATAGTGACAATGAGCACAGTAGGTATTCAGTATAAGGCAGCTTTTGATGCTGGTGATATTAGTATCACTATTCTGCTTCTTCAGTGAGTCCCAGGAAAGAAACACTTTATTAGGTGGTATAGTTGGGATAAAAAGGAAAGTGATAGAGCTTCGTAAAGCATCAGGGCCAACAATGTACTAAGTTTTATGTACTTCACCTTTCTTGGTCCTCATCCCTTTTCCTTTCTGCTAGTTGAACCTCATTGGCATTTTGTGTAGGGAGAAAGCAGACTCACATTAGTGAGGTGGATTACACCTTCAATTAGCTGGGAAGTAAAGGGACCAGGATTCAGATTCAAGGCTATTGGACATGACAAAACATGCTATATTCACCAAGAGTCCAATGCCTTTTCTTTCCAGACTTACTTAGAGCATAATCTTTTCAGCTAAAGGGTAGTCTGTCCTACTGGGGCATTAGGGGATGATACAATCTTACTTGTTCTAATTTCCTTTCTTTGCTCATGTGGTGTTCTAAGCATGGAGTTACTCCCTTTCCCTAAGTCCTGTCTTTTTCTCATTAATACGTCCTCATCCTTCCCTAAGTGAGTTGAATTTTGACTTTTCTGATCTTCATGTCTGGGCTAATGACCTTCTTGGATTCTCAAATCCCTTGCTGCACACAACTCCATCAGTACATCTTTCCTTCTGACTTGGAATGATCTGTTTGGTGACATGTTTTCCCAGTGCTTGTAAACTCCTTGAAGGCCATATTCATCCTTACACTCTGATACATAAGGTCTGATCATAATAGAAGATCAATAAATGTATGCTAAAATAAACTCAGCTCTACTTAGAATTAGGTTTCCAAGCTCATGTTCTTTCACTCCTTAATCAATAAAATTCAAAAAGAAAAAATCAGTGAGAATAATTCTGCTTTTATATGGTGCACGTAGAAATACTCCATATCTGCTTAATATTGTAAAAGCTTCATTCCTAGATGCGTGCGCGTGTGCGTGCACACACACACACACACACACACAACACACACAGCAAGACACATTGACCTAGAATAGCTCCAAAACATAATTAATCAAAAGTTAGATTCCTAACAAACACTTCAGTGTTCCTAGGATTTTCATGTGAAAAAAATTACATTCTTGGTTGCAAGTTTGATCTCTGGTCAGGATTTCTCTGATTTCAATGATGATGACTGAGTAAGTAGAAGCTGAGCCCATTTGCTTGTATTCCCAGAACGGATTTTCAGCTGCTCTTCTGACAAGTGATCTGAACAATCAACAGAATCTTAGCTGATAAAAGTTTATGAAGTCAAAGAGTACAGAGGATTCACTCTCTGGTAAGAGATTTTATAAGTTGAAGGGGAAATACCCTGTGCATAGCACCTATGGCAGGGGACAGAACAGACAGAAAACACAGCTTAGTAGCTCCTGCACCTCCCAGAGTGGGGGGCAGGGAGCCAAGTCCCATACAGGGAACCCCCAACCCTGATCAGGAGAGACTGGGTAGGATATATGGAGTTTGGGAGACTCAGGCTGCACACACACAGCAAGCAGCATATCCATAGCTGCAGCACCAACCTGGAAAGTTCAAGAGAGAAATTCTATCTCCTAGAACTGTCAGATGAAACAATGGACTGTGTCCATCCCTGACTCAGAGACGTTTTGCCTTTTGGGGAGGTGGAGTGCATGCAGAGCCAGGCAATGACTTGGAACTGCAGTGTGGGTGACTCATAGGGAGCTGAGGCATGGTGAGGCAGGGGCCCCATGTGCACCTGCAACTGCCCTGCCAGCAAAGAGGTCAGACTGAAAGCAGTTCATGCTCACTGAATCAGGCCAGGAAGTGTAGAAGGCTGCATGGTGAAGGGATTTCAGGGTCCCACCCAGCGCGGCTGGCAACTGGGGGACTGCACATAGGATAGATGGTTTGGGTATGAGCCTCCTACAAGAGCAGTGGGCTAGGAGCTGGACAGGAAAGAACTGAACACCAGACATTCTTTGCAGACAGGTAGGGCCACTCATACCATGGGATACAATGCTCTGGGAAAAGGAAGTTATGCCCAACCCCCACCTGCAGAATTACAAACTCTGCAGAACAATAAGGCTAGGCTCAGTAACCCCCTGCCAGGCACATATCTGCAGGGGAAAGAAATGGAATCTCCAAAGGAGCCTTTTATGAACTTTTATCAGACACTATGCTGGCTCCTCCTGGGGCCCTATTTCACTGAAAACAGAAGAGTAGAGATTAGAAATTGGCACAGGAAGAGGCATTCAGGGCCACACCCACCCTTGGCTCTTTCAAGAGCTGCCATCAGGGCCAGTCAGGAAAGAGCTGACTGTTTTACATAGATTGGCTCCTCCCATGAAACAGACAGCTAATTCATCAGAAACTACACGTTACTGGAAATAATCTGGGACAGACCAAGATGTGTGTAGTACAGAGGCAGGTAAAATACCCACCATCTTCCCTGAAGACTGGGCAGTGCCTCACAAGAGAGAACTAGGGATCACACCTTCCTGATTATACCAGAAGCCACCACTAGAGGCAGGTGGACATGGTACATCTGGTGCTGTCAGACATTAGATGAATCCTCCCTGGGTCTTGTGTTAATAAAAAGCCAGCAAGGCAAAACAGCAACGACAAGTCATCCCTGAAGGAGACAGCCACAGACTGTGGATCACTTGTAGCCTTGAACAGGCTGCCTAAAGCTAGACTAGGATGCCAGCTGACATTACCAGGGGTGGATCTAGGAGACAGTAGGTCATCAAACGCTAGACTCTGCTTAGATGAATTCCACCTTGCTCTTTTTCATTATTTGCATTATTTTTTCTCCTGCATAGCTTTTAAACATTGTCTTCAATTTTTGTTCCTTTTATTTTGCTAATTTTAATATATTTTTAAAATTTTATTATTATATTTAAATTTTTTATTTTAGTTTTATTTCAAATCTCATATTTTACTTTTCTCTTCTTGTACTCCATTTTGCCTTCCTCCTTTTCTTTCTTATTTTTGTTTTAAATTTTATTTTCCTTCCTATGCCTTGTTTCTATTCCTCACTCCTCCCCCATCCTCTCAAAACCATCTTTTTTTTCTGTTAGTCAACTCACATTCCTTTTCCCTTTCTTATAATATCCTTATTCTTGTTTCAGCTTTATTAATATTTGCTAGGTTGTTGTGGATTCTGTGGTTGTTGCATTTCTTCAATTTTATTCCTAGTTGTTTACTATTTTTCTTATTTTAAATCTCATATATTACTGTTCCTCTATCCCACTAAAGTTTACCTTCCTCCTTCCCTGTCTTTTATTTCATTTTCATTTTATATTCTCCCTTTCTTTTCCTGGTTTCTAACCCTCACTCACATTTACTATTTATCCTCCCCCTATATTCTCAAAATAATATTCCTTTCCTTTAGACACCACAGAATCTTTCTTTTTTTCATTTTTTCTTAAATTACTCATATTATCTTTTCAACTTTATTAATCTTTGCTCACATGTCATGATATCACTGCAGTGGTTGTTTTTCTTCAATTTGTTTTCCTTTTTTCACTACTTTTTTCAAACTTCATATTGTACTCTTCCCTTTTCTCACTCCATTTTATTTATGTTGTAATTTTTTATTTTCTTCTTTTCTTTGCCTGTTTCTGTTATTATTTTCCCCTGTTCTACCTTGTCAAAATCATTTTTCTTTCCATTAGTCACCTCTTATTATTTTTTCTTTTCATGTAATATTGTTATTCTCTTTCCAGGTTTACTAATCTTAGCTTATTTGTTGCTGATATTGCAGTAGTAGTTAGGGGGTATTTTGTTGGTGTGGGTTTTGTTTGCTGGGTTGTTTTGTTTTCTTCTGGCAGCTCCTGTACAACAGCATACAATACATGGTGAGGTTTGTGACTCTCAGGCAGCCAGCCAGAGGGAAGAACCCACTAGCAGATGAGATACAGGCAACCACACCAAATTACAACAAGAGAGCCCATACAAACTGCATAAAGAGAATCCCTGGAGCATCCAGCCAGGAGTTCAAGGAGACTAAGTTACTGAGTCTCATAGATCTCCTATCACAAAAGGCCACCCCTTGAAGACAGGGAGTCAAAGCAGATCAATCTATATGCAGAAACAAATGAAAAGAGTCACTTAAAATAGGGAGGCAAAGAAACAACACCCAATTGAAAGGAAAGGTTGAATCCCCATAAAGAGAGCTAAATGAAATTGAGGCAAGCAACTTATCAGACTAGAGTTCAAAGTAATGGTTATAATTTTACTTTGGAAGCTACAGGAACTCAGAACCACAAGGAACTCAGTGGGAATTATATTGGCATGAAAAAGAACATAGAAACTATGAATAAGAAATAAGAGGAAATGAATCAATATATGAAATGAAGAATACACTAAAAGAAATAAAAAACAAGCTCAATGAAGCAGAAGACTGAATCAAGGAGTAGGAAGGCAAGGTAAAAACAACAGAGAAGATGGCAGCTTGATAAAAGGGAGAAGATTCCACTTCCTCCTACACATGGGAGAAAACCAGGCTGATCTATGGAGGAACAGAGCAGACAGCCAACAGTACCACAACATATATGAAGATAGGAGATAAAAAATTGTAGTGGACATTGAAAAATCACATGGTAAGGAGACTATTTTGGGACAATAGAGGCCTAGAGATAAGCAAGGGGGCCAGGGAGGCTGCAACCCCAGCCCTTGGCCTGTTGGGCCAACTGCAGGGAGCTAGGTCGGTGCTCCCTCCCCAGCTAGATGGGGTTTGAGCAGCACTGAAGGGAGCCTGGATGCTTGAAATTTTAGAGAGCAATTTCAAGGATTGATCTGCAAACACTCGGGGGTTGTGAGCACCCACACAGAGACCTGAAAAGAGTGTGCGCCCAGTGGTGTGACAGAGGCAACCCTGCCGGGCACACCCACAACCCTGGGGGGAGACAGATTGGTAGAGCACCTGGGAACCATGCTGGGATCTGGAGAGAGAGAGTGCGCCATGGGTGGCTTGGAGCCTGCGCCTTGGGTGACTCAGAGTCTGCACCTGGGTAAATCCAGAACGAGCGCCCTCACGGCAAGAGACGGTTTGAGAGGACACTGATAAATGCAGAGCATTCATGAGCACATGCGCGCCATAAGAAAACTTGAGAGGGTGCGATAAACCCTGGCAGCCAAAGAAAGCAGAGAAATAAACCCAGAGCCGGTGGGTGCGAGCTGCTGGAGACCAGAAGATGGCTCTGATAAATGCAGAGGGGAGTGCCTGTGGACGGCGACCGGGAGACCTGGGGACCCAGAGAACAAATCTATAAACTTGTCCCTCAGTCTGCTGCAGCCATCAAAAACATAAAAACCGGTCTGACCAGTTCAAAACCAACAAGAGGGTTTCTTTTATATTTTAAAAATTGTTATTTTTATTTTTGTTCTTTTTTCTGTTTTTGCTTATTTTTCTTTTTTCTTTGTTTTCCCCGGTGTGTAAGTGTGTGCATGTTTCTTTGTTTGATTTTTCCAAAGAAATTTTTTATATTTTAATATTTATTTTTTATGTCTTAATGCTTTTTACCTCTCTTTCCTTCTTTCTTGTTTTATTCCTTCTTGCTTTCTTTCCAATTTTATCTCTTCTACTTTCTTAGACTACTTTTTTTTTAAAACACACACAAATGAGACAAAGAAAACCGGAATTGTGAAAAGACCAGAGTTGGTCCCAAAGAGGGTGCATCCTAACAGTTGAGAAAGACAAATTTCACTTTGCTATTAAAAGTAACCTGCAAGATACTGCATATCTGCATCATTATTTCTACCTTAATCTTAAATATTTTATTTTAATAATATTTTGGTATTCCTCTTCCTTCTGTTTAGTCTTCTATGTTTTGCTGTGCATATTGTAGTGATTGAAAGGTTTCCCCTGTTCTCTCAGTCATAGTGTATTGTTAATTTACTGTCCTTCACTTCACCTGTGTTCCATTAGCACACTACTGAAGGTCTAACACTCCTTATTCTTGGTATCTAGATTCCATAGATTCTGTCGTGTGATTGTTGCTCTAATATTATTGTAAATAATAGCTGTTCCATACTATTGTAAATACAACACAACACCCCTCTGAGTTCCTAGCCCACTTCATGGTTTTCTGAACTCTATTACTGTAGCAGTTAACTCTACTCTCTCACTCACTACACCTATTTACGATCCTTTATTCTCACCTTACCTCAGAATCTGACATCCCACAAACTCACTGCTTTCTGGATCTAACTCACAACCCTTCCCTCCCCAACAAGACTTACCTTCATTCCACCATTTCTAAAAAGTGACTTGTTGGGTGGTATATCACGGTTAACACTACACATAGTCAAATAATTTCCTATCTATTCTTTACCAGCTGCTACTATAAATAACATAAAATACTCTCTTGCTGTCTTAAACCATGTTGCCTTACCCCTCCAATGGATCACAAAGAAGAATAGGTAGAAGCAGTGAACACTAGGATACCCAAGGAGACTGCACCACTGAACCCCACAGGTACTCTATCACAAAAGCTCACATCATAAACCCAGGGAGCCAGAAGAGATCAATTTGAGAAGCTGAGGCTAATAAGAAGAGTCTCACAAACAATGAGAAGGCAAATAAACAATCCCCGAATAAAGGGGAAGAAGGAAACCTCAGAAAGAATGCTAAGTGAAATAGAGGCAACTCAACTATCAGATGTTGGGTTCAAAGCAATGGTCACCAGGAAGCTCCATGATCTCACTACCAACAATCAGAAACTACAAGGAAACTACAATGAACTTGCTGCAAACTATATCGATATGAAAAAGGAAATAGAAAATATCAACAAGGGCCAAGAGGAAATGAAGAACACAATATCTGAACTGAATAACAGAGTAGAAGAAATCAAAAGAGGATAGATGAAGCAGAAGATTGAATCAGTGAGCTGGAGGACAAATATAGAAAAAAAAAACACCCAGAAAGAGCAGAAAAAACAAAAGAGGCTCAGAAAAATGAAGAGGGATTAATAGAAATACAAGACAATATGAAATGTAATAATATCCGAATAATAGAGATACAGAAGGAGAAGAAGAAGAAAAAGGGATAGCAAACCTATTTGAAAAAGTAATGAAGGAAAACTTCCCTAATTTGATGAAAGAAAAAGTCACACAAATCCAGGGAACACAGAGATTCCCAATCAAGAGGAACCCAAAGAAGCCCACTCCAAGATACATCATAATAAAATGGCAAAATTCCAAGACAAAGAGAGAAACTTAAAGGCAGCAAGTGAGAAGAAGGAAGTATCATACAAGGGAACTCCGATAAGGTTAGCAACTCACTTCTCAATGGAAACACTCCAAGCCAGAAGATAATGGCAAGAAATATTCCAAGTAATAAGAACTAAAGGACTACAACCAAGGATACTCTACCTAGCAAGACTTTCAATGAAGATAGAAGGCCAAATTAGGAGCTTTTCAGACAAAAGAAGTCTAAAAGAATACACCTCTACCAAACCAGCTCTGCAAGACATGCTAAAGGAATGCTTTAAGAAAAGAAAGAAAAAGAGAGACAGAGAGAGAGGAACACATGCACGAAGATGACAATGAATAAGAACCTATCAATAATAACCTTAACTGTAAATAAATTAAACACCACAATTAAAAGATATAGAATAGCTGAATGGATAAGGAAGCATGACCCACACATATGCTGCCTACAAGAGACCCACCTTAAGACAAAAGACCTACACAGATTGAAAGTAAAGGGCTGGAAATAAATTTTCCAAGCAAATGGACAGGGAAAAAAAGCTGGGGTAGCAATACTCATATCAGACAAAATAGACTTCAAAAAAAGAACCATAAAGAGAGACCCAGAAGGTCACTTCATAATACTAAAGGGAAGACTCCATCAAGAAGACATAAACATTGTAAATATATATGCACCCAATGCAGGAGCACCCAAATGAATAAAGAAAATCTTAGAGGACATCAAGAAGGATATTGAGAGGAACACAATTATAGTAGGGGATTTTAACACCCCACTGTCAAAAATGGACAGATCATCCAAACAAAATATCAACAAAGATATTGTGACATTGAATGATGCCCTAGATGAAATGGACTTAACTGATATATAGAGAACCCTGCATCCAAAAGAAGCTAAATACACATTCTATTCAAACACACATGGAACATTTTCAAAGATAGACCACATGATAGGACACAAAACAAGTCTCAAAAAATTCCAGAAAATTGAAATCATACCAAGCATTTTCTCTGGCAACAAAGAAATGAAACTACAAACTAACCCTAAGGGACAACCCCCCAAACACTCAAAATCATGGAGTTTCAATAGCATGTTACTAAATAATGAATGGGTCAAGAATGAAATTAGGGAAGAAATCAAAAAGCTCCTGGAAACAAATGAAAATGAACTCACAAAAATTGAAAATTTATGAGACACAGCAAAGGCAGTCCTGGGAGGGAAGTTCATAGCAATACATTTCTATCTAAAAAAGATAGAAACATTTTAGACAAACAACCTAACCCTACACCCAGAAGAACTTGAGGAACAACAACAAAGACAGCCAAGAGCTAGTAGAAGGAAGGAAATAACCAAAATCAGAGCAGAATTAAATGACATAGACACTAAAAGCACAATTCTTAGGATCAATGAATCAAGGAGCTGGTTTTTTGAAAAGAAAAATAGAATTGGCAAGCCTTTAAGCAGACTCATGAAGAAAAAAAAAAAA
>PVKM010019916.1:0-23766 GCA_004027735.1 Carollia perspicillata | reverse complement strand
AGTATCTAAAATTGATCAACAGAGCCACTCCCTCTCCTCACCTTCCCCCTGCAGTGGCTCCCTTCCTCCCCCGCCACCCGCGGAGCACCAGGGCCTGGACTCCGCCGAGTGAAAGGAGCTGGAGGAGCTAGAGGACGAGATGTTCAAATTGTCCTCTTCCCCTATGCACTTGCCTCGGTAGGAGCTAGGGAAAGGCCCGCCACGGGGTGTCGAGTGAAGGAATCCATCCACAAGGCCAGTTGTGAAGTGGGGCCCAGACTGATTTTCAAAATGTGGTCACGAGCACATATACCGCCCCATACATCTTCCACACGTGTGCACCAGACCTGCCTCTCCCCTTGGCAGCCAAAACACATCAGAGCTGCTGTAGGTAGTGAGATCATTGGTGGTTACCATTTTCTTCCTTATACCCTCTTGTATTTTTACACTGTCCACAATAAATGGGTTTTACTTAATTTATTATTGTTCCTCTAAGGGTGTGATACATGCTCATTATTAATTTTTTTTTTTTAGCCCTGGCTGGTGTGGCTCAGTGGATTGAGTACTGGCCTGCAAACCAAAAGGTTGCTAGTTTGATGCCCAGTCAGGACACATGCCTAGGTTGCAGGCCAGGTCCCCAGTAGGGGGTGCACAAGAGGCAACCACACATTGATGTTTCTCTTCTTCTTCCTGCCTTCCCTTCTCTCTAAAATCTTTTTTTAAAAGATTTTATTTATTTTTTAAAAAGGAAAATAGTGAATAGCCCAGAAAAGAAGATAAAAATCGTCTGTAATCTCGCCAGGAAAAAAGTTATAAAACTACATCACTTCTAGGCAGGTTCTTGGTAGGCTCTGAGGAGCAAGCAATTTGCAGTTCTGTTTTTGGAAGGGGTCTGCATTGCTTGTACTCTGCGTCTGATTGGAAACCAGCCTGACTGGTAATGGCTGTACTTCTGCAGGCAGAAAACATCGTGCTGTTAGAGCTGGACATGCCCAGCCGGACCACCAGAGACTACGAGGGCCCCGCTATTGCCCCCAAAGTCCAGGCCGCACTGGATGCGGCTCTGCAGGACGAAGATGAGATACAGGTGGACGCGTCATCCTTTGAAAGTACTGCAAATAAGAAATCCAAGGCCAGGTGAGTGGCTCTTGATGGCCTGTGTTTAAACAGAACCTGTAGGCACAGGGACAAGTGAAGGCAGAGGGTGCCATGAGCGTTTGTTTAGCATAGACTGCTTTATAGGGTACGCCAGAAAATGCTGCCACGTTACTCCTGTGTTCATTCATCTATTACACAGATATTTCTGGTTCCGGCCTTACGCCAAGTAGACTGAATACCAGAATGCCTAATGTGCCCGGTTCCTACCATAAGGAACACGTGTTCTCGTGAAACAAGGGACAGTGTTTGGTTCCCTCCAGGTACCAGGGACTTAATTTGATGCTAAATTAGAGATTCTATCATACTAAATTCTGGATTAGAAATTAAAACAACTAGGTGAAAAACCAAAAATGGAAGAAATTATACCTGGGAACTTGATATTTTTGGTCAGTTTGGAGAAGACAGTGAAGATTTTATCTAAATGGAGAAGCAGTGGCCGAGCATCGGAGTCCCTTCCCTGAGGCCTCACACCTTGGTCGGCAGGGCGTGTCGGAGGGGCTCTCGCGCTGGTCTCACGGTTTTCCAGCTGAAAGCGTACTGGCTTTCAGGCTGTTGCAGAAAGGCTGCCTGGAGATGTTAATGGCACTTGATGGGAAAGGAATCTGACCTGTGTCGGCAGCAGAGATGGGACATGTAATATGAACATGTGCTTGACTTTTGCAGGCCTAAAAGCGGAAGGAAGTCGGGATCCTCCTCCTCTTCCTCAGGAACCCCTGCGTCTCAGCTTTATCCACAATCACGAGGGCTGGTTCCAAAGTAAAGCCAGTTCCTTCTCTCCCGGGGTTTAAACAACATTTGCCTTCTGAGAGAAGAGATGAGCAAATCCCTGCAGAGAGGACTCCAGCCCAAACTCAGAACCATTCCCCTGGGGAGAAGTGATGGCCTCTTTGCGGATTAACCAATTGAATCTGGCTGAAAGGTGCTGGTCCTAACCCGGCACTCAGCAGCATCTTTTAATTAGCATCTCAGAAATGCATGGGTAAGGTAAAGTGCGGTAGTCGAAGTGGAAAGCAAGAGAATGACCAGTGACCTTGCTTCCCTTCTCCCTTGCCTTCTCCTCTTCCTACCCTTGCCTTCCTCCCTCTCCCCTCTCCTCTCCTAGCCTGTTCTTTACACTGGGCTCCCTTGTTGAGCAGTAGGGCAGAATCAGGAGTCGCCTTAGCGGGACCAAGTCTTTGGAGCCTCGGGATACAGTGACAGTGAGGTTGAAAAGTGAAAGCCCTAGAACTTAAATAGGTGCTGCTCTTGTAGTTGAAATGAGAGATCTCATTTGGATCCAAGCCCCCAGTGGGCATGATCCGTGCTCCTCAGTAAAAAGCAGATCCGCCTTTGGGATCTGCTGAATAAGGAAATGTTTTCCTAGGAAGCTGCCACTTTTCCGCTCCTGAAGGATTAATGTTGGAAGCAATAGAAATCATATTCCCTTCACCTCCTTGGAGAGTTCAGGGAAACAGCTTCTTTAAAACCTCAAAACCATGACCATCCTGTCAAAGACGTAAATCTGTAAGCCGATGCCATGTCCATACACCGTGTCACTTTACACTTCATTCGTCACTATCTTTAGCCAAGTGTGCGTACTCTGAGCATCCCTTCCTAGGCCAGTCAGCCTCCAGGGCACGCTCTGCGGTGGGCCTGCTTTGGAGAAGAGGGGAGGCTTCTCTGATGGGACTAGAGTAGGGGGAACGAGACATACAGCGGCACTTTCGAATCCCTCATTTTGTTCCGTGTTTGCATAGAGAGCATCAGGGTGACTGGGCCGAGGCAGGGGCAGAGACACGAAGCACAGTGCAGTGTGAAGGGAAGACATAACAGACGCGAAGAACTCTGCTTGCCTCCAGCTGAAGGTCCTAGAATTGCGGCTCCCCCGCAGGCAGAACCAAAAGTGGTGGCGAGGAGTGGCTGTGTGATCGAATGGGCTCAGTGGAGAGGGTTAGAAATTCCCGTTTACGTAAGCTAGTTTGGTTTATAAGTTTTAGTTCTGTGTATTATTGAAATTCAAAGCTTCATTTTTATGTTGGTCATTAGGTGAATGTTACTCCTTTTCCCCCCAAGAGAAGCATATAGGTGTGTGTGGGTGTGCAAGCCCAGTGGTGCCTGTGTTCTTTGAGTGTGTTCAGTACGTCTGTAAGAGAGAGACAGAGACCAAGGACTTGCCCCATTTTAGAACGACACTAATGTGCAGTTGTTGCCTTTGTCCCCATCGAAGGCCCGCCGAATGACTAATGCTGGCTGGAATCACTCCCACGTGGGTGTCTGAGTCCACAAGCCAAGCTTGAGGGGACAGTGTAAGAAGTCCCCAGGGCTGCCACACTGGTGTACCTTGCTGGCATGGTGCCTCAGCAACGTGGCGACTCAGGGGGGCCTTAAGTTGTGCTTTAACTCGGCTGCTCAGTTCCCAGGGCACGTTTCTGGATCAGAACCTGTGGGAAAGAGGAGGTACCAAGTGCAATGTCATAGCATTCTGCAAACGGGGATCTGTCATCTGGCAGCTGATCTCCTTTCTCGTTACCATTCTTTCTGAACCCAGGGCCCTTTTCAGTAATTCCCAGAGCGTAATGGAACCTTCCCTTGTCTTTCCCGGGATCAAACCCTGCTCCTCTCTTATTTAGTAAGACTTTACCTGTTTGAATAGGAACCAAGTGACAAGGCGATAGCCTAAGATTATCTGCTGGTTACACCCGTCTCTTGCACCACGTTTTTTCAGAGCTAGTATGCATTCTGTAGGCTGAAAGTATTCATCCGGCAAGTTCGAGAACTGCACACTGCAGGTGACACAACACCTTGTCACCGGTGTCTCGAGGTGGCTGTTCTGACCAAGGGTGGTTGAGTGACCATAGAACTTTTCTAAGAAGGCAAAAGAAGAAAGCCGAGTTGACAAGCAGGATTAGCAAAACAGCCATGTCCGTCTGGCGGTCTGTGAAAAAAGTGGAAGGACACCTGTGTGGTGGCGAAGCTGTCCCTTCCCAAGCAGTCTCCGGTGCTTTTCTTCTCTCAAAGCGGATCCGATAAACATTTGAATAGAGCAGGCAGTAGAATGCCTTACTGCTACCGGAACGCTGCTGCTTTGGGCTCTGAATTGAGCCAAATGTGCGGAGGACCTCCCACGCCCACCGAGGGACCAGGCTTTCCCGTCTGTAGTCATGCCTGAGTGTTCCGAGCCGTCCGAGGGCCCTCGTGCCGGCAGCAGTTAGTGAAGTCTGGAAGCCAGCCAAACAGCGTCTAAGAAGATCATCTGGAAAAGGAGTTCGAGGCTGCGCAACCCTCACCAGGCCCCTTTTTGCTCTGATCGGCAGGAATGTATCTGGCTTCCGATTTTAAAGTCATGTGTCTCCCAGACCGCTGGATTCAGAGCCCAAGGCCAGAAATCATAGGCATGAAGCACTTTCTTAAGACTCTGACCTGACATGCGATTGTTCCCCGTTGAATGCCTGCCTGCATGCTGCTTGAATCGCACCACCCACACCTCCGTGACCAAGTGCATCAGAGAGTTCTGCAGCTCAGGTGTGGGCTGCCCTCTGCTTTTCCCGTCTGACTCTTGTAAGTCCTCCCTCACTGAATGTAAAATTGTTGCCAAGTTGCTGAGAAGTGTCCGATTCCCTGTCGCCAACCTGGGATATCAGTTCTGCCTCACATTTCCCACTTGAGGTCAAGGTTCACTGCAGGCAACAGCTTGGGCCATCTGAACGCCATCAGTGGTTGAAAGTGGGGCTATTAATACACTCTAAAAGCCATACTCAAAATGCTCAGAGGGAACTGGATAAGAGTAGTGGGCCTGGCCATCGTCTGTCTTGCAAGGTTTTGTCTTGTACTGCTCAGAAATCTGCCGCCTTTCTCCCTGCCCATGTTTCTTGGATGGAATACTTTTGAGGTTATTTATGAAAAGAGTAACCCTGGTGCAGGAAGGAGGCAGTGGGCTTCATGGCTCATTAGAGTTACTATTGATCTTGACCTTCTCTTTGGCTACCTTTAGACAAAGAATATGCCAATACTTGGGGCTCTGAGTTTTACAGTTGATATTTATTTGTATCATCTCTTTGTCTAGGAATGTAAAAGTGATTCTAAACTAAGATGTGTAATAAAAAGCAGATTTATTGTACCTACATAAGGTGTCCTCGTAAAAGACCGACGCTTCTGAACATGACATGCCTGTGGCTGACTCACTGCCACTCTCTTTAAACATTTTTTCCAGTGAAAGGAGGAAGGGAATGGAAATGAAGGTTGAGTTGGAATGCTGGTATTTAAGAAATAGTAGCAAGGTGAAGGGACATAAAATGAAGCAAGACAGAGTGACAAATGAGCGCTGCTCAGGTTTTTCCGTGGAAGTTCCTGGGACCAGCCTGGGCGACAGGCATGAAATGTCTTTTAACTTCTGTATTTTGTTGTTGTTGTTAATTTCTTTAAATCTATTACATTATACTTACAAGTCTTTCTTAACACAAAAAATATTTTCTGTTATTTATCATCAGGGGGAAAAAGAAATACCAGACATGGGCTGAATGTGGGTGTCGTGGTCCCTCACACTCTCCGGCCCGTGGAAGTGCACCCTGCGCACTCGAGCTTCCTGGTTGGGGGTCAGGGCTGTGGGGAAAGAGCACAGACCCTGGCCTCTGAGCTGGGCCCGAATTTTGGTTGTGCCTCTGCTTACTAACCATGAGACCATGAGGAATTTCATTGACCTCTCTGAATCTTGGGGTGCTTGTCCATAAAATGGGATGGTAACCCCTACTTTGCAGGACCATTGCGAGAATTAGCAGTGATTTGAAGCAACAAACACACGACCTGTGGACAAGAGCAGACACTTGAAAACGTGCTTATGGCTGTGACAGGGCCCCGTGTTGGGAAGATGCCGAGGACAGTTTGCATCCCAGGACGCTAGACATTCGTCCCAGGCATGCCAGGTTTAGAGAACCCTAGGCCTTTCTAGGAAAGCTGCTAGTTCCTTAACAAATATAAATTGAGTGCCTACTATGTGCCGTGTTACTCTGGGCGCTGGATATATAGATGCGCGCAGCACTGCCCGCACGGAGCTTGCACTTCAATGGGGAAGGAGGCAGAGTGCGTGTTAACCAAGCACACGCAGATGTGTAATTACGAATTACGACAGAAGCCGTGAAGTAGCAGGACAGGTTATCACACGAGAGTAACAGCAGCCTGGTTTGGATTGGGCAGGCGAGTAGGGAAGGGCTTTCCGAAGAAACAGCATTTACAGTGAAGTCTAGAGGGCAAGGGAGGAGGGACAGGAGTCTGTGAAAGGGGACATTCGTGAAGGCCTTGTCTGACCAGAGGGAAGCGTGAACTGTTGTAGGAAAGATTACAGGACAGGGCTTTAAAACATACCAACGAGATACTTAAAGAGCACAGAGGGGACAGTGGCCTCTGTGACTTAGGCAAATAATACTTAATTGTGTTTCTTCACAAGACGCCCTCAAACTATGTGTCATGTCTCTATACCTCCCTTTCCTTCCAAGAAAGAGTTAAAAATATAGCTTGGCATGGCCTAAATAATTACTAGTTTAGAATAGTTCAACATGCATTAGCCAGGAAGCAAGAGTTCAAAGTGTGATTTGAAGAATGAAGCGTGTGGTTTTGAAAGTGACAGAGTTCTGGGCTGGGCCGGGAGCTAATGTGCACAGGCGGTGCAGGGCAGCGCAGCTCGGCCGCTTAGAAATTCCTGCCACTCACCAAGTTGTCTTCTCATCTTCTGGACTGTCAAAAATAACATAAATAAAACGATCGCACCTCATATCATCCTGTAAGAAATATATGTCGTCTTCATCCCTGAAGAGCATCTACACCTTGGGAATTTGAGTGATGGGAGTATCTCTTGGTGTTTCTGATAAGCCCCTTTCAGCCAAGTATGAGTTAATGCTAATAAAGGGACTCTAGGTGGGCCCCTAGACAGCTTCAGGATGGGGCTTGGTTGCCAGAGGAAACGGTCGTGTGACTAGAGGTTTGGAACCTTCAGTTCCATCCCCTGACCTCTAGGGAGGGGAGGGGAGAGGAACTGGAGATTGAGTTCATCACCAGTGGCCAGTGATTGAGTCATGACTAGATAAAGGAGCCTCCGTAGAAGCCCCCGAAGGATGGGGGTTTGGAGAGCTCCCGGGTTGGTCAGCACATTGAGGTGCTGGGAGGATGATATGCGCAAAGAGGCTTCCTGCTCCTCTCCGCCCCACCTTCTACTGTGCATTCCTGCCATTTGGCTCTTCTTGTGAGTTGCATCCTTTATAATAAGTCAGTAATAGTGACTAAAGCCTTTTCCTGAGTTCTGTGAGCTATTCTAGTGATTATCAAACCTGAGGAGAGGACTGAGGGAACGCCAATTTACAATTGATCGGAAGTCTGAGTGGCCACCTGGGACTTCGGGCTGGCATCTGAAGTGGTGGCAGCCTTGTGGGACTGAGCCCTTAACAGATGGGTCTGTGCGAATTCCAGGTCCTGCCAGAATTGTAGGATGCCCCGCCGGTGTCTGGAGAATCAGAGGATTGGCTGTTGGGTGGAAAGGAAACCCTGTGCATTTGGATGTCAGAAGTGCTGTGAATAAAAACAGTTGACCTTGGAGACTGTATTTTGAACCCCACACAGATAGTTCAGTTTGGGGGCATGTGATTTCGTTGGGCTCTCTCATATGAGAGTTGCCATCTGATTGAAGTTACCCCCAGAATGGTCTCCAAGGGCTGTGCTGTGGTCACATCTGCCAGTGGCATTTGTCAAGGATGTAACCGTAGCTCTCGCAGCTGCTCCTGTTTCATCCTCTGTTTCTGTCACGGGTCTTGTGGTTAACCGTCCCTGGGCGCTTCGGTTAGGCGAGCCAACTGGGGACTTGCTTTTGGGGTGGGAGAAATGGGCAAAGCGAGACATCATTCACCTGCATCTCCGGGGACAGTGCAGCTCATAGGAGTTTGTTGAATGCCTGTTATGCACCAGTCGACTTGCTCTATTCCGAGGATGGAGAGGAGTAAAATGTACTCCAGCCCTTTTGAGGACGGAGGAGACAGAAACACCCGTTGGTGGCAAATTCAGGGCAATTAGGACCTACCTAAGGTCAGCCTGTCTGTCCTCACACCACTCGGCAAGCCCCCCGAGGCTGGAGCTACACAGGCCTCCTTTGGGCTGTGCCAACAGCTTCCATGCCTTGACATCTTCACATGTGTTACCTTCTGTTTCTGGAAGCTCGTCCCCACTCTTTGCTAACTCCTACTCATCCTGCAGGTACCTGTTAAATGGCTCATCTTCCAAGAAGCCTTTCCTAATCATCCGTTCTGGTTTTCCCCCACCTCCATCCGGCTGTATGGTGTCTCTTACTTTACCCTGTTTCCTCCTTATCCCTTTTCCCAGCTTCTTTGCTTTGGTCTCCCCCACCGGACTCTAAGTTCCCTGAGGGCATGTCCTGTTGTCCCCGTTCAGAAGTTAGAAGGTCGATAGGTGCTGGCACCAACCGCTCAGCATGGAGTGTTTTCCATCAGAGGCAGGAGTGATGTGCCAGGAGAGGTGGAGAAAGGCTTTGGAAAGCATTTGACTGTGCGCTCTAAGAACAGGTAGGGTTTCAGCCACCTGGGAAGGAGGGAAGAGCATGCCGGACAGAGGGAACTACGTGGATGAGCACATGGGAACGTGCTGGTGATGGGAATGGAAAATGAGAACTGGGCTGGGCAGGGTCTTGACTCTATGGCACGTCTTGCAGATAGGAGAGCTCTTGAAGCCTTTTTTTTTTTTTTTCATTGTGGGAGGGAAGCTGGCCTCTTTTTAGCATTTTCACCTTAAGCCAGCCTCTCAGGTTATTATTTCCCTTTGAGATAACAGAAAGCAATTTCACTAAGTGCAGCTTTAAGTTTGCCTGACACAGGTTTTCTGGGCTCAGTTGGCAAATTCCATTCTGCAAGGAGCTTTGCCTGGCACAGCTCACTACCCAAGGAATTCCAACGAGCACTTGAACTTGATATCAAGGTCCTAGGTCCCTAAGAATGGGGCCAAGGGATTTTTTAGGGTAGTGGTCTGGAAGGTGGTCCCCTTGTTGCGTTTGGGAACAGGAAAATTAAACTTCTGCCACTGGTTTTGAATTTTATCTTTCTTGTCCAGTCAACAAAAGGTTCATAGCCCTGGCCAGTGTGGCTTAGTTGGCTGGAGCGTTGTCCTATAAACTGAAAGGCTGCAGGTTCGATCCCCGATTGGGGGACATATCCCCTGTTGGGGCACATACAGGAGGCAACCAGTCGATGTTTCTCCCCCACATCAACGTTTCTTTCTTTCTCTCCCATTTCCTCTCTCTCTGAAAGCAATTTAATCTTCAGGTGAGGATTAAAAAAGTAAAAGCTTTACATATGTTGTTTGAGACTCTGTGCTAGGTGTCATAGGCTATAGCTCAGAGCCCTGCCCTGTGCAGAATGGCCAGTCTGGTAGGGAATTACCACCACTCACATATAAGTACCCATCAAGGCAGTCAGTACAGAAATGGCACTGGCGGGGTGCAGAGGGGGTCCCAGATTTCAGTCTGGAGCACGTTAAACGCAGTGATTAGTCTTTGCTAGATTATCCCAGGGGCAGCAAGAGGAGCCAGGCCTTTGGCGTCAGCTTCATTTATTTATTTGTGTGAGGATCTGCAGTGTCCTGGCACTGTTCTAGGCCTAGAGATCCATCCAGATTGAGCCCAACCCCAGGGTCTTCACGTTCTAGTGGCGGGAGAAAGATGCTTCACAAAGAAGGATGAGCTGCCTCCGCAGGGAAACGTGGCAGGTGAGGGCTCAGGGCGTGACGAGCTGGGGGAGGCGGTGGCTTGGGTTAGAGTGGGCGGTCAGGGGAGGCTTCTCTGCAGTGGTGACACGTTACATTTGAGTGACATTAGGGAGCAAGTGTGTGGATATCTGGGGCTTGGAGGAAGAGTGTTCTGGGGAAAAGGAACCACAGTGCAGAGGTCTGGAGGTGGGAGGGTATTGGGGGTGCCAAGGAGGCTAGCGTGGCTAGTGAGGATGGAAAGGTGGCCAGGGCCAACTCTGAATTATAAGTGAGTTTTATTTTTAGGCCATGGAGGGATTTTAAGCCAAAGAGGGAAATCTGACAGGAATGTTTTCAAAGGGTCACTCTAGCTGCTTTGTGGAGAGCAGCGTAGGGAGCAGACAAGGAGACTGCTTAGAAGGGCGCAGTGGTTTGGACCAGAGGCAGCGGCTTGGACCGAGCAGTAGGAGAGGAGAGAGGTGGTGACAGTGCTTTAGGTCGTGTTTATTGCTGAAAACTGAGCTGTGGGTGCGATAAAAAGAAGAGGCAACAAAGGCCTCGTGGCTTTTCGTCTGAAGCCTATGGAAACTTGGCCTCTGCCACTTCCTTCAATGTACCTCCCTCTTTTATTTATTTTTTTAAGATTTTATTTATTTCTAGAAATTTCTTTATTTCTAGAGAAGGAGAGAAACATCGATGTGCAACAGATACATCAGTAAATTGCCTCTTGCACACCCCCAGCTGAGGACCTGGCCCACAACCCAGGCATGTGCCCTGACTGGGAATTGAGTCAGCGACCCTTTGGTTCACAGGCTGGCACTCAATCCAATCCACTGAGCCACACCAGCCAGGGCTACCTTTCCCCTCACCCCCACACCTTTTTTAAAATTAATCTTTTGCCTTTTAAATTTATTTTTTAAAATTTTTTAGAAAGGTTTTTAATGTATTTATTTTTAGACAGAGGGGAAGGGAGGGAGAAAAAGAGGAAGAGAAACATCAGTGTGTGCTTGTCTCTTGCACACCCCCTATTGGGGACCTAGCCTGCAACCCAGGCATGTGCCCTGATTGGGAATTGAACCGGCAACCCTCTGGTTTTCAAGCTGGCACTCAATCCACTGAGCCACACCAGCCAGGGCTTTTTTTTTTTTTTTAAGATTTTTATTTACAGAGAGGAGGGAAGGGAGGGAGAAAGAAAGGGAGAGAAACATCAGTGTGCTAGAGAAACATCAAGTCGGTTGCCTCTCGTGTGCCCCCTACTGGGGACCTGGCCTGCAACCCAGGCATGTGCCCTGACTGGGATTTGAACCAGCAACCCTTTGGTTCATGGGCTGGTGCTTAATCCCCTGAGCCACGCCAGTCAGGGCTACCTTCTCCTTTTTAAAATAAAAAGTTTTTACTAAGATATAATTTATCTACCATACAATTCACCCACTTAAGGTGTATAATTCATTGGGGTTTTTAGTATGTTCACAGAGTTGTGCAGCCATCACCACCATCAATTTTAAAGCATTTCATCATCCTCAAAAGTACCCATTAGCAGCCACTCCCAATTTTCTCCCAACCACACAGCCCTAGGCAACCACTAATCTACTTTCTGTTTCTTTTGTCTACATCTGACTCTTAGGGTCTTGGAATCCCAGTTTCCTCATCTGTAACTTCACAGGGTGATTGTGAGGCTTAACAGAGAGTATGAAAACACGAGAGGATCCCCAATGGGCCACGCAGACTGGCCTTGGCCTTAGTAAGTGCCCTGGAAATGTCAGCCCTTTCCCACTGCTCTGACTCAATTTGCCAAATTACCGTGGCAGCATGGGCAGTGGTGAAGAGCATGGGCACTGGACCCAGACTGCCGGGGTGTGAATTCTGAACTCGCCACTG
This sequence comes from Carollia perspicillata, assembly GCA_004027735.1. Taxonomy (NCBI): domain Eukaryota; kingdom Metazoa; phylum Chordata; class Mammalia; order Chiroptera; family Phyllostomidae; genus Carollia; species Carollia perspicillata. The sequence goes on along the minus strand of PVKM010019916.1, from coordinate 12,039 downwards.
ACTAGTTTTGTCCTGATGACAAGTTCTTAACCTCCCTGGGGCATCAGAATCCTCAATGATCAAAAAGGGACCATAGTGAGCACTGCATTTCATTGTGTATGATGCATACCCACGTTTTGTGCACATTTTACACGGGACTAATATACCCAGTATCATACCCATGGTGTGTAATCATTACACCCATGTATAATGTGCATCCTTATTTCTCCCTAAAAAATTGGGCAGAAAGGGATGCATTATACACAGCAAAATGCGATACTTCCTAAGGTACCGTGAGTGCAAATGTGTGGCGCACTGGGAATGGTGCCTGGTGTACGGCACGTGCTCGGTGAATGCTCATTGTCACAGTGCTGTTGCCATTATTAGTCAGTTAAGGAGTCCTGCAGGCAGGTGGTGACTCCCAGCTTCAAGGATGGGAATGGACATTTCGGAATCCAGGTGGTTGCAGGGGTAATGGGAAGAGTGAGGGACAATAGATCTATTTTTTTAAAGATTTTATTTATTTATTTTTAGAGGGGAGGCAAGGAGAGAGGGAGAGAAATGTCAATGTGTGGTTGCCTCTCATGTGTCCCCCGCGGGGAACTGGCCTGCAACCCCGGCATGTGCCCTGACTGGGAATCGAACTGGTGACCCTTTGGTTTGCAGGCCCGCGCTCAATCCACTGAGCTACACCAGCCAGGGCAATAGATCTATTTTTAATGTCCACTTGTTGGATCTGTACTTTTGTAAAAGTCACATATTTCCCCTAGGCCTCAAGTTGCTTCTCTGTAAAGTGGGGGTTAGTATCAATCCTACTTCATGGGCTCTGGAAGATTCAATGACCTACTGAGCACCTGATTGCCAGGCACTGTTTTGAATATAACAGGAAAAAGGCCTTGCTCTCCTAGAGCTTACATGGAGCTGATGGAGACAGGAAGTCGATGATAATCGTAAGGATCATAATAAGTGAAAAAATACATAAATAAAAAAATATATGTAAAGCATCTGGTACCTGTGCCATGAATGGTAGCAGTTATGATTATTATATCAGAGCATGTTGTAAAGCTGGACAGCACAGCCCAGAGGTAGCTCTCTAGCCGACTGACTGTGTAAGCAGGTTGCCTTCATTTAAGTCTTACCTCATTTCTGCCCAATTAAGTTTCATTCAGCCTCCAAGGTCCCTTTCACATTGCTGGGTTCAGATCTGTGTGTCTGAGGGTGTAGAGCTTTCTTCTTTCCTCTGTTCAGCTGATACTTACTGCAGGCCACTTTGGGCCAGGCATCCTGCTGGATGCTGGGGTTACTAAGCTGAAAACCCAGGAGTAGTGTGGTCAGGAGCATCCACTGAGGGAGCCCAGGGCACTCTGAGAACCCCCAGGCCGGGCAGATTGGAGCCAGACTGAAGGAGTCTGGCTGCCTTGGTTTTATTCAGCCAGGGGAGAACCTGAAGGATTCTGAGCAGGGCAATAAAGTTAGCAAAAAAACTAAGGCTTAATAACATTCTTGTTCAAATGCTACATGGTGTCAGTAAACATTTGCATTGTGGTCACATGCATAATCCATATTTAAGCTCTACTATCAAACCCAGAGAGCTACAACATGGAGATGTGAGGACATGTAGACACGTAAAGACCTCAGGGCAAGGAATAGCACAAGGTGGAAACAGCATGACACTAGATTAGCAGGGAATGTGGCGAAAGGGAGGAGGGAGTTTTGGAGCTAGACAAATCTAGGTTAGCAGCCATTAACCGCAGCAAGCTACTGCACCTTGGTGGGAGGGTTAATACCAACCCTTCTTTCAGAGTTGCCGAAAGGATTAAAGGACACATCCATCAAGTACCTGGCACTTACTAGGGACTCAATAAAAGGCATACATTAAATATTAATAGCAATATTATTAGTAGCAGTGCAGCATTATGGAAAGAGCTCTTTGTGTCAGCCAGACCTGTGTTCGAATTCTGGCCCAGCCAGTACACGTTGCTTAGCCTTTCTGAGCCTTGGCTTGTCATCTTTCCTGTAAAATGAATGAATGAATAATACCTTCCTGGTAGGGTTGAGGTAGAGAATAAATGTGATAATAACATTTCTAGCTGTAGAATAGATGTTCAGTTAAGTGGTATTGTTAAATCAGAAAACAGTGAATATTCTGATCATAAAAATTATACATTCCGATGGTAGAACATTGAAGCAATACAGAAACATTTAAAAATTATCAGATTAAAGCGTTTCCCATTAAAATGTTATCACATATTACACAGCCTCTCAAAATGACAATGAATTTGCATTCCCCGCACCGGCGCAGAAGTGGTGCCTGTTTCCTTACATCTGCGCTAACACTGGGCTGTGCCGATCTTTTCCACCTTTGCCAGCCTGAGCCGCCGAGAAACGGCACCTCAATTTGGTTTAATCTGTAGTTCCAGGATTATTCATGTGGTTGAAAATCTTTTCAAGTATTTCCATTTGTGTTTTTTCTTTTGTTAATTGTCTTTTTAGGCCCTTGTTATTTAGCCGTTTTCCTATTCAGGTGTTCCCTACTGCTTAAAAACTCTTTATTAGGAGTCTTAACTCTTGGTGAACTTTTTGGATTTTTTAAAAATTTATTTACTTTCAGAGAGAGGGGAAGGGAGGGAGAAAGAGAGGGGGAGAAACATCAGTGTGTGAGAGGGACCAGTTGCCTCTCACAAGGCCCCCAGCTGGGGACCTGGCCTGCAACCCAGGCGTGTGCCCTGACTGGGAATTGAGTTGGCAGGCCACTGTCCTCAATCCACTGAGCCACACCAGTGAGGGCAGGGGAGAGAGAGAAAGGGAGAGAAACATCGATTGATTGCCTCTCGTACATGCCCCAACTGGGGACTGAACCTGCAACCTAAGCACGTGTGGGATGATACTCAACCATGTGAGCTACAAAGGTCAGAGCCAACTTGTTGGATTTTTAGAAACCATCATGCTTAAGAAAGACTTCCAAGATTATAAATATATCCACTTGTTGCCCTGACTGGTGTGGCTTGGTGGATTGAGCTCTGGCCTGCAAACCAAAGGGTCACTGGTTCAATTCCCAGTCAGGGCACATGCCTGGGTTGCAGGCCAGGTCCCCAGTAGGGGGCACACAAGAGGCAACCACACATTGATCTTTCTTTTCCTCTCTTTCTCCCTCCCTTCCTGTCCATCTAAAACTAAATATATAAAATCTTTTTTAAAAATCCACTTTTTTCTTCCAATACTTTCCTTGTTTTTTTATCACACACAAATTTTTTTTATCTAAGTGGAATTTAGATTTAAGGAGGGAGGTGGAATGCTAACTTAATTTTTCTCCAAATGGCTACCTAGGGGTCCTGTTATATTATTAACTTCCATCTTTTCTTTACTGGTTTAAAGTGCTAACTTTATCATGCACTACAACTCCTCATATGCTCGGCCCTATTTCTGTACTCTGTTAGGTTTAATATGTCTGACGGTACCATTGTCAAAATTGCACTGTTTCAGTTGGTACAGCTACCTAATGCATTTTGATGTGTAGACCAAGTCCCAACTGATTAAGCTCCTTCAGAATTTCCTCAGTAGCCAGGTGGAGTGATGCAGTTCACTGCCCTGCGGACCTCTCCACAGGTCTTCCTGACATGGTGGCTGGCTTCCCCCAGAGCATGTGATCCATAGAACAAGGCAGAAGCTGCAGTGTCTTTGATGACTTAGCCCAGAAACCGCACATGGTCATTTCCGCAACATCTGTTGCTTCCACAGTTCGGCCCTGTTTAAGTGGCAGGGACTACAAAGGATGTGAATGTCAAGGCCTGTGTTGAAGGCTCACTTCAGCCTCCAGTGCCTTAGAAAGAATTTGGACCGAGTTTTGGGTTTGAATCTTGACTCCAGAAACAAATTGGGTGATCTGGGGCAAGTTCCTTCACTTTCCTGGCCCTGCCTGTTTTCTCAGTCCCGCAGATGGTGGTTGTGGTATTCAGGAATTAGGGCCTGTGAAAGGCCTTCACTTCACATTCAGACATTAGCGATCAAAGAAGAGAAGGAAGAAAAGCCATTTGGGGCAGGGTATAAGTTAATGTTTTCGTAATAAAACATTGAAAATGAAGAAATAACCCATCTAACAATCTCATTACATTAGCACCATCATTTTTAGATTTCTGGTGTTACAATGCACTTTAAAGTTCCTATTCCTTCTTCACAGAGAAACACTAGAGAAACTGACTTAAACTGAGGCAAGTAAGGTTTATGGTAGAGCCCTGTCTGCTGTGGCTCAGTGGATTGAATACCAGCCTGCGAACCAAAAGGTCACTGGTTCAATTCCCAGTCAGGGCACATCCTGGGTTGCAGGCCAGGTCCCCAGTATGGGACGCATGAGAGGCGACCACACATTAATGTTTCTTTCCCTCTTTTTCTCTCTCCCTCCCCTCTCTAAAATTAAATAAAATCTCTTTTTAAAAAAAGACTTAATGGTAGATACAAATACATCTATATCTCTGGTATTAGGAGAGATTAAAAATTGGGATAAGCTCCTTAGTAAAGTCCTGAAATCTCCACCTGAAAATCTTAAAGAATCAGGCAGGGGCTGGAATTTTCCACAATTTTGGCAAAAACTAGCTCAAGTGATCATCCTTTGTGGCCACTTTTGGGGGTGGTCCCACAAATTTTTAAAAGTAAAATGGAAAGAACTTATTATTAAAAATGTTCTTATACTGTTGAACATTAGAATTTTTATTTTTTTATCACATGAGTATGAGTAGCACATACTTATTCTAGAACATTTGGAAAATAAAGACAAATGTGAAAAAGCAAACAACATTACATCTACCACTTTACAGTAAATGCTGTTTTATGGGTCCACTGGAAAGGAATTTTTAAAATAAAAAAATGTAATACTTTGTAGAAAAAAGCCCCCAAAATCAACCATAGTGTTACAGCCCAGAAATAGTCATTATTAACATTTTGGAGGAGTAAAGTGGAATTTAAACACCTTTTTCAGCCTCATGGGAGACTGAATTTAAATTATGAATTAAAAGGAGTGGATTTAAATGAGGAATGGCAGGGAAGCTGGGTGAGGGCCGTGGTCCATCATGTGAGCAGATACAGCGCCTAAAGACCACAGTGAAGTCGTCAAGTCTCTATTCCTGAGCACCTTTACCACTTGCATAAATATGTTTGGGTGAAATCCTGCCTTAGTTTTTCCCAATTCTGCTTAGGCAAGTTCTAAATACTGTTTAGGGCTCATTCAATGGGAAATTAGTCCTCTGTGGATTTGTGCAATAAAGTAATTATTGAGTAAGGTCATTCATTCAACAACTGAGTGCCTCCCTTGTGCTGAGACTGTGCCAGATGTTGGGAGTGTGGTGACGAAAGCAAGAGCAAGACACTAAGCCAGAAATCATACAAAGGCAAGAAGGGAGGGAGGGAAGGAGGGCCCGGAAGAAAGATACATTTGTTATGCTGGAAATTTAGCAAATGTGGTCTTATTTATCATCTTGGACCAAGGGGAGATGAGGTGACCTCTCTGAACCTTAACTTCATTTCAAAATGGAGTTATTGAGAGACAACATTTGTTAGGGTGGTAAACTGTTCCAGGGCGTGGTTCACTGAAGTATAAAAATGAGGCACTTTTGGCTCCCACTGGTACTGAGCACCAGTCTGTGTACCACCAAAAGGTCACTGGTTCAGGTCCTGGTCAGGGATCATGCCTGGGTTTGGGACCAGGTCTCTGGTTGGGGGCGTGTGAGAGGCAGCGCATTGATGTTCCTTGCACACATTGATGTGTCCTTCCGTTTCTCCCTCCCTCCTCCTCTCTCTAAAAAATAAATCTACAAAAAAAAAAACGAGGCACTTTTTACATTTCAGACACTAAACCTCTGAGGCAAAGAGGTCTGGCATTTATTGAGTCTACTGTGTGCAAAATGCTTTACAAAGACCTCATTTAATCCCAGTCCCATCCTTTGAGTTGTTATGTGCGCTGTTGTCCAAATGATGGCACTGGGTCAATGAGAAGTTTCATAACTTGACCAAGGCCGTTCTCCAAGCTGGAGAAAACTGCAAGAAGATGCAAACCCAGGCCGGCTTTAAGTTCAAAGCCAGTGGCAACACATTATCTCACAGTGAGGTTTGGGCTGTGGGGGAAGAAGGTGTGTCCTCTTGGGAATTCTTAGGTGTCTGCGGGGGTTGGGGGGGATGTGTTTGTCATTCAGATTTCTGAATGTGTGCTTTGCTCCTAACTGCAGTTTGAAAAGTGACTCATCCCCAAACGAGCGGGGTTGAATATCAGCCCTGTTTACCCTCCACTGTCCTGTGACACCTGTTTGACTTCAAAGGTACTGTGACAAAACCGGAGAAACAGACATCAACAAATGTATAGGTTTGTTTTTTGGTGCTTCTGACAAGAGACTCATTAGTCTCACTGGCTTCAAGAAAAACATCACAGCTACTTAAGACTTAATGCCTAAGCCAATTTTTCAACACATACCTTGTAGTCTTCGGAACGTATTGTTTTTGCTCTTAGCTATGACATTGTCATTAGTTTCTGTTTGATTCCAAAAGGACAGAAAGCATGAAATACTCACATCTGGATTCTCCTATGGCTTGACTCAACTGTGAAAACTAGGCAGTACTGGCTGCAAAGTAGATAAAGTCGTTTTTCACAGTGCCTGCATTAGCCTTCCTTAGCTATTTTAAGTTACCACAAATATAGTGGGTTAAAAAAATATCCATTTACATATCACACTTTCTGTGGGCCAGAAGTTGACCACAGTGCTGCTCGGTTGGTTCTTTGCTTTGAATCCGAAAAGGTTAAAAATCAAGGTTTTGGCAGGATTGTGGTCCTTTCTGCGGACTCTAGAGTGTGGGAGAACCTACTTCCTACTCATTTAAGTTGTCAGGATTCAGTTCTGAGAGGTGGTAGGACTGAGGTCCTATTTACTTGTTGGCAGAGCTTGTTGTCAGCTTCTGAGGCTGCCTACATTGCCAGGCTAATGGCCCCCTCAGCCCCTCGGGAACAGTGAGTGGTTTGACCTCTAAAACTTGGAATCTGATTCTTCTCTGCCTTCTGCTTTTAAGGGTTCATATGGTTACCTGAGCTCACCTTTTGCCATAGAATGTAACAGCTCCAGGGACTAGGACTACCACAGGCCAACAGTGCCTGTAGTAAATGTACATTATTTTATTTTTTAAGAGAGGGGGAGGGAGGGAAAAAGAGAGGAGAGAAACATTAATGTGTGTCAGCCTCTCACACCCACCCCCCTCACTGGGGGCCTGGCCCACAAACCAGGCATGTGACTCAACAGGGAATTGAACCAGTGACCCCTTGGTTTAACAGGCCAGTGCTCAATCTACTGAGCCACACCAGCCAGGGCTAAACATGTACATTTTAGAGTGAATCTTCTTGTTATTCCTTCGAAGTCAGAGGTGTGTGAAGCTACTCAAGAAGCAAATGTTCGAAACGAGCTGAATGACTTGTCAAATTAGGTTACTGTGTCAGCTGTAAATTGAAAACAAAAATGAACAAAAAACTCTTTGTAAAAATTTAGGCCAGCCAGTTTTTGATGGTTGGGGTGAGGATTTGGTGGTTCTTTTCCTCCATCATGGGGTAAAGTTAGATGGGCAGAGAAGACTTGAAAAATATGCTTTATTTCACCTTCTACAGTCTATTCACTTTGCAGGATTTTATAGAAGCCTCTGTGACAAGCTTTAGCAGCAGGAGCACTGAACTCTGCCGTGTTGGGCGGTGCAATATGCCTTCTCTCAACACCGGCCCTCCCCTGTGCCAATGCTAGGGAGTAGAGGGTATGTTTCCTCGCCCAGAGAAACCTTTAATATGTAGTCATTGACTGCCTCCCTGTTACTTAAGTGTTGGCCATTGCCTCTCAGCTGGTACCAATGATTAAACATTTGTTCTATGCCAGCAGCCAAATTATATGGACCTAATATCAAGGTTCCCCTTCACACCCTCTTCCAATCTGCCGGTTGTTTTATGTTAATTTTAGTCCAAATAATGCTATGAGGTATTAGACTAATGTAGGTTAGAAAACTGAGGCTCAGAGAGGTTAAGCGCCTAATTTTACGCCGATAGCCAGGGAATGCCTCAGCCAGCATTCAGTATAGGTCTGTTTGGCTCCAGGGCTATGGTCTCTTCAGGGTACCGCCTCGAAAAAGGCCTCAGGTGCATTCCGTGCAGGGTGGCACCCAAATCCAAGTTCTTTACCAGTCACCGTATCACCGAATTCACCAACGCTCTAGTCTGCTGAGTGCACCTTCTGCAAGCATAGTCTCGTTAAACTTACAGCGACATGAAGGCACAGGAAGAAATGGGTAACTGTCTAGGTCCATCAATTGTGGAACCACCGTTTATTATGCAGCAGTGAGTCATTTAAGGGAGGACCAAAAGGGAAAGAGTCCTGCCTCTTGTCATCGAAGACAGATATCAGTGAGAACCACTTAGGCGGGTAGAGGCATGAAGTGGATGCTGGGAATAGAGCAATCAACTCTCGATCCCCACCCTAACCCGCCTGGCGCCTCGGTGGCGAAAAGTACTCAAGGGGTTAAACGTGGCTAGGGTAGCCTAGCCACCGCCTCTTCCCAGCATCGCTTCCCAGAATGCATCAGGCCCCCAGCCAATTCCCGCACCTCGCGAGACTCCGCCCAGCTTTCCCCGAATGTCTGCCAGTCTCTCTTCCTTAACAAGCTCTAAGAGGCCGAGGAAGGAGGGGTGGGCTGAAAGGCGAACCGCGGGGCACGCCGGGAGATGTGGTCCAAACGTTTCATGCAGCCATATTCTTCCGGAGCGGGGGAGGCCAGAGAAGCCGCCGGGACTACGACTCCCAGTAGCCCTTTCGGTTTGTTTTTGTTCAAAAAAAAAAAAAAAACCCCATACTCCCCCCTCTTCACTCTTCACACACACTCACACACCCACAGCAGACACTCACACACCCGGGCGCCGAAAGGAAAGCTGCGTCTTGCCTTTCCCGCTCCGCAGCCAGTCCAGTTTTGGACCCTTAGCAGAGCGGGAAAACGGAGGCCGGAGCCGTGACCTCTGACCCCGTGGTTATGCAGAGCCGCCGCATTCCTTAGCGATCGTGGGGCTGCTGCCGCTGCCGCCGCCGTGGGCGACTGACGCAGCGCGGGCGCGTGGAGCCGCCGCCGCCACCCCTCCCCCATCACCGCCCTCGCGCCGGGTTTCGCTCTAGTCGGTTTCTGCGCGCCCGCCCCCTATCCCCGGCCGCACCCGAGTTCTCGCGCGCCGCCGCCGCCACGCGCCCCCCGTCGCTGCCGCCGCCCCGGACCGTCGCCCCCCCAGCTCGCCCCGCCCGGAGGTCCCGCGTGGAGCCGCCGCCGCCGCCTGGGAGGAGGAAGAGGAGGATGAAGGACAAACAGAAGAGGAAGAAGGAGCGCACGTGGGCCGAGGCCGCGCGCTTGGTGAGGCGGGCCACCCTAGGGGGCTCGTTTGAGGGGGTGGGGGTGGGTTCACCGCGCACCCCCACCGGGAGGGGGAGGGGCGAAGCCCTGCCCACTGCAAGAGGGGCGGGGCCACTCTTCTCCAGATCACGACAACCCCCCAAAGCGTTGGGTGGGGAAAGGTCCCCCGCCGGGTTGGATGTGGCGCTTTTTCTGCACCGCCCCCCCACCTCTAAATTCCTGCGGAGGGGCGAGCTGGCAGGCTGGCTCCTCCCCCTCCTGGCGGCACGGCCCCAGCCTCCCCTCCCCCACTATTTGGCAGCGTCTGGGGGTCTGGGGAAGCTTGGTTTATGTACTCCGGGGGAGTTAGGTTTCCGGGAAGGGTAGGAAGCTCCTCCCTTGCTTCCTGGTGGGCTAGAGGGGTGGTGCGTTTGACTCCAGGGGTGGAGAAGCGCCCCCACTTCCAAGGACGCGAGTGGCATTTTGAGCTTTCACAGTCTGAACCAGGTGTGTGGAGGGAAGCAAGTGTTTACTCCCACTTACACCCTGAGCGTTGGTACTCCAACTTTAGGGTTCTGTGGGGACACCTGGGGAGGTTGTTAGGAATGCTCGTCCTAAGGCCTGCTTAAGACCTGAGTCTGAGATTCTGGAGTACTGCTTTAGTAGCTTCATTTTAACCAGCTGCCCCGGCTGGTTTCTAACGCAGGTGGCCCACGGACCACACTTTGAGAAACGCTGACCAGAGTGTTTTACTTCATAAGCTAGACTGGAGGAAGGCAAAGGACTGACTACACTTTGCAAAGAACGCATCTGTGCGTGTTCTCTATTCCTTGGTGTCTTGGGGCATGTATACATGAAGTGTTGGACAAAAGACCGAGTGTCTGAAGACACTGCTCGCTGAGGACTGACTGAGCGAGGGAGGGAGTAATTTGAGTGTTTGAAGCTGCCTGGTTAGAGGGGTTGTGAATTTTCTGTTTTCAAAGTGTCAAGAGGCCTTGTTAGTGAAGTGTCTTCCTTTTAGTTTTGCACCCACAAAACAAACACTTTGGGACATGCTCTTACAAAATCTCGCTGATGGCAATAATAACGGGTTCTACTTCTCCCAAAGATGTCACTTCTTCAGAACTGTCACAGGGCAGGGTTATAGTGCAGGTGGGCATTACTTGTCTCTTGACATCCTGTAGTTTATATGTAATTGCTATAGGTCACTTTCAGTGGTGAATGAAGCTTAACCTGCTAACCCTTTATTTTATTCAGAAGTGTGGTTCCTGCTTCAAAGGTGTTGTGCAAGAATCTGTGTTGGGGGTTGTTACAAGTCTGTGGTACATCTTTTTCTTGCTTGAAGTCTGTAAAACTCAGGTTATTGACTAGCAAGAATTAAAGCTGCTTGATTTATAGGAGAATTTTCCTGATCATTTTCTTCAGGCATTTGTTACCCAAGAAACAGAAATAACAATGTTTGTGTGCTGAAGTTTTGTGCTTCGGTGAATTTGTTTTGGCGTATGAAATTTGAAGTTCCTAATTTGTTTTTTCTGATTCAGTCAAAATTGAAAGCTTTGCTAACTTTCAGGATTTCTCCAGTTTTGCTTCACCTGAATAAAATTCAGGCCTAAAGGAGAGTAGAGGAGAGCTGAAAGGATGTGCTCTCTTTCTCCTCCAGGTTGAGTCTTGGGTGTTCATTGAAATTCTCTTCTGAGTTCCTGTTATGCAGGTGTTAAAGGCTCAGGGCGCCAAAAGGAAATTTGCTTGCCAGAGTTTTACTTGGTAGAGGTAGGTGAAAGTACCTTTAAATCCTGTTGTTTGTGTTCTGGCACAATTCTAAAGTCTTGTCTCAAAGCTCTCTTGGTTTGGCTCATACTAATTGAAGGACTGGGAATTTGGCGTCCACTGTTGCTGTTAAGCCTCTTTAGGTTCTTGAGTTGATTGTGATCTGAACTTCAATGTCTAGGTTGCTCTCTGTTTTATGATTAGTTCAACTTTATGCCCAATTGTATAAATAAGTTCTTTCTCTTTTTCTTCTGTGGCTCTTCATTAAAAAATAGTTAATATGACTAGAAGTTACTTTGTGGTGCACCTAAAAATGTGAGATAGCACGTGAGAACGTGGTGCATAATTTTGCATATCTTTTACTGTTTTTTGTTTTAGAATTTTTGTTGGTGGGTGAGGGAGAACTTTCAGAGTCCTCTCCCCATTAAAAAAAATGCTGTAACCAACTGAGTACTGCAGAGTTTGTGGGAGCTTACACAGCACAGAGAGAAGCTTGACTGGAGTGAGCCCAGATGGGAGGGCGATAGAGCAAACTACTCTCCTTGGACAGGTGGATGTGAAGTGCCTGCCTTGGCAATCAGATGCACTGGCTTGGGGGCGTTTCATATTGCTTCTGACCTTGCTCAGATGTTGAGTGATACTGGGAACCCCTTACAAAAGTATTGTGGTAGGAAAGAAAGGATTTCTAGAGAATTTCTAGAGAATTTTGGTGGAGCACTATGCCCCAGGAGATTGATTTTTGCAAATGTTAATGATGTTGAGAAGTAGATGTTCTTCTTGCAAACATTTTTTTAGTATTGTCTTTCTTAGAAGTAAGAGGTAGACTTGAGGGGGTTGGATGGATGTAAATCCTCCTGCTTCTTAGGAAGAGTTTGTTTGGAAAAAAATAGCCAAGGGGCTTTCCCTTTAGGT
>PVKM010019915.1:0-23771 GCA_004027735.1 Carollia perspicillata | reverse complement strand
TAACCATTTTTTAATTGATTGATTTTAGAGGGAGAAAGGAAGGGGGTGATGGGTAGAGAAAGGGAGAGAGAGGGAGAGAAACACTGATTCATTGTTCAATGTATTCGTGCATTCATTGGCTGATTGTTGTATGTGTTCTGACCAGGGATTGAACCAGCAACCTTGGCATATTGGGACAACACTCTGTTACCACACAGCAAGTGGGGTCTTGCTGCCTCCCACCACTCTCTATGCAAAATTCTGGAGACTAATATTTGGTGATAGAGGAAAGGAGTCCTTATTCAAAAGCTACATGGTTTTGGAATAATAGTTTTCCCCATGCATTAGTCATTTAAGCCTATTGATTAAGGCTAAAATCTTTAACTGTTTAGTTATAGTATTAATCACTTAAGCTTATCAATTAAGGCTAAACTCTTTAACTCCTGAGTTCCCCTATTATTCCCTGTTGGTTTTTAATTGTCTTATTTCCATAGGGTTGTTTAGAAACTAAAACAACATAAGATACAAAAGGTACACAATTTTGGAAGGATGGCAGGGTTCTGCCTCGGAGGCCCATCTCCTCCAGAACACCCAAAGAAGAATAACCCTCCCACCCCCTGCCAGGCCAGCCTGATCCTAGGCTGCACCTGGAGATTCTTCTCTCACCAAAAATACCGTCCTTTGGGAACTGCAGGCAGCTACAGCATGATCATCCAGGCATCCTCTACGAAGAGAGAGCCCAAGGGCCAGTCTCTGGTCTCCTGTTATTTTAAATCATCTGGACCATAATTCCACGCACTCCAGAAGTGTTCCGTTTCTCATCCAATCCCACCCTAGACTGTTTATCATTGCCTGACCTCTCCCTACTCCTCCTCAGTGATCTGATCAGATCTCTCTGTATCATAATCAACTGGGCTACCTGACCAGGGCCTATCTTAACCATTTTTAAGTGTATAGTTCAATGGCATTAAGTACATTCACACTGTTGGGCAAACATCACTACCTTGCTTTTTAAAAAGTTTTATTTATATACACATACCTAAACAAAGTATTTAGCTTTGCTGAGCTGTATCTAGTGGGTAATCATTCTGTATTTAACCTCAACATTATTGTACTTATTATTTTAGAAAACTTCATCTACATTTTCTGCAAAGAAGTCTTGCTTGCTTTTGTTACTTTTATTGCTAAGTATTTTGTTTTTAAGTATTTACTGTTGCTACTGTGAGGATAATTTATATCTAAAAGATCATTTATATTTGTTACTGATACAGGAAGTATAATACATTGGCCTTCTATCTATCCACTTTAATAAATTCTGCTATTATTTCTAAAACTTGGTAAATTCTTTTGGGTTTTCTATGCAAACTTTTCTGCAAAATTTTATTTCTTCCTTTCCAATTCTCATGGCTTTAATTTTCTCTTTTTGCTTTATTTTTCAGGCTAGAACCTACAATACAATGAAAAGAAGTAAGAAATGGGTATTCTTGTTTTGTAAATTCACAGTGTACTTCTGTTTATCATAGATAAACTAGGCTACCTAAATAAGTCCTTTCCTAAGAGTAAGTGCTACTTTTAATATTATTTTGTATTAGTTTCAGGTGTATAGCATAGTAGTTAGACAATCACATACTTTACGAAGTGTCCCCCCAGATATTTCAACTACCCACCTGGCACCATCCACAGTTATTACAACATTACTATGTTGTACTTTACATCCCTGTGACTGTTTTATAACTACCAATTTGTACTTAACCCCTCCACCTTTTTCATCCAGTCTCTCAACCCCCTCCTTCTGGCAACCATCAGTCTGTGTTCCTATTTTGTTTGTTTATTTTGTTCTTTAGACTCCACTGTAATTGAAAATTAATTTTCAAAAAAAATTTAAAGATTTTTTTAAAAGTTAATGCTGCATATTTCAACCCCCAGTTCTACTAGGAAAGTCAGGCCTTAGCTAGTGACTGCTCTAAACTAACAATATATCCTATCATGCAAATAATTTCATCATCTAGAGAGAAAATATTATTTGTGGCACCTAGTAGATAAGCTGAAACTTGGCCAGAGAGCTGGCTATGGTTGTGAAACATTACCTGGCGAAAAATTCACTGAGACTTGTAAAATACATTTGTAACCTCCTGTCATCTTTACAGCAACGAGGAAGGTGCATGGGTTTGGTATAATGCTTATTTGAAGATAAGAAAACTGAAGCATAAACAGGCCAAAGAATTTGTCCAAGATCGCAGAGCAATTGAAAAATGGATCTACATACTATATCTCTAGATTCCCAGCCCACCTTATCATCCCATCAAGTGTGAAGAAAACAAAGCACTGCATAATCTAAAATGCCTCCAAACAGAAGCTAGTCTCAACTCTCCCAAGAATTATGACTGTTAAGTGTCCTCCACCCACTCTGGCCTCTGCTCAGACTGGCTATGAAGGATTAATTCAAAAGTATGTAACCAGTATTATCACTCGGCACTGTGAGCTAAGTGAATCTTGTGGAAGCTCAGTCAGTTTAAACTATGAAAGGGAAAACTCTGTCTTCCTCTGCCATACTTTCCAAGGAGTATTATTAAGTATCAGCTTAGGAGATTCTGTCTACAGAAATCACTGAACTCCTCCTGTCACTTTTTAGGAAATTTCTTCTAAGCACATTAGTTTCTCAGAAAGCACGTATTTTCCCCCTGGGTCTACAAGTCTGTCAGGACAGATTCTTTCTTTTGACCTGATACCATATTTAGAGGCTTGAAGATTAACCAACAGCATTGGAAACTGAAACTAAAGATGGGATACTTCCTTATCTCCTGTTTTCTTTCAAAACTAGACTCAGATCAGTGACTACTAAGAAAGTGAGTATGTCAAAAGCCTTGCAAAAATTGAAAGAAACATAAATTTGAAAAGAGTTATAATTCAGACCAGGGATGTCAAACTCATTTTCCCTGGGGTACACATCAGCCTCGTGGTTGCCTTCAGAGGGTTGAATGTAATTTCAACTCCTTAACAGTTAAGGAGTAGTTACATTTATACAGTCCTAAAATTATTTTGGCCCTTTGAAGGCAACTACAAGGCTGATGTGCCCCCCAGTGAAAATGAGTCTGACACCCCAGATTTAGACTTTTATTTAAATGATTCATGTAGGGTTGGCTGTAGATGTAACATGTAATAGTTGGCTTGCTACTGTCTCTAAAAATTTGATTTTTTTTCTGAATTCTTCTCCACATTGATCACATTTATAAAGTTTCTCCCAGAGCAGATCCCCATTCAAAACATGAAGAGAGGGGTCCTTTGTTCTAATTCTATGCTCACCAGGCAATATTCTAATTACTAATCCAACTTCCCAGGTACTCTGATTGAATACCACAGTGGTCCCCAACATTTTTGGCACCAGGGACTGGTTTCATGGCAGACAATTTGTCCGTAGATGGAAACGGGGGGTGGAGACAGAAGGTGGAGCTCAGGCTGCAAGCTGAGCTTGCTAGCCAGCTGGGCTGCTCATTTGCTGTGCACAGGGTTCCTAACAGGCCACAGACTGGTACTGCTCTGTGGCCAGTGGTTGGGGACCTCTGGGATACCTGAACCAATCATCCCAGCCACTGAGAAGTGCTCATTATAAACAAATAAATTATGTTTTCAATTTGCATCTTTGTTCCTTGTAGATTGGTTAGCAGAATTAACTCTTTGAGAACATGTTTACTCTGGATTAGGAAAAAATGGGCGTTTTTCTGGACCAGTAAAACTGAGGACCAGATCCTATAAAATGCTAGCAAGATATCACCCATCCGCATGACACTCTGCCAACCGGCCTGACTGGTTTGCTGGCACCCCTGTATACCATTTTTTGGTGATATTTCTTTAATTGCTTTCCCTTCCTGTCCACTTGTCTAAGTACAATTCACACTTTGAAGTTCACTCCTGGTTTTAATGACTACACTCTCCTATGAACCCAATATTATTCATTGTCTATGTGCCACTCACACAGTACTGATCACACAGTTTATCTTATTGATGTTTATTATTTCATCTGTGTTGGTGTTTACAATTAGAATGCAAGTCTATCAAGGACAGACATGACATCTTATGTCTCCTAGTATCCCGTGAAATTAGCTTGGTTCCATGCACAAAGTACACAGACAATAATGAGAATGAGTATAACTCTCCTACCCTCCTCATTCCTCTTCATGCAGCACCATCCATGGCCATACACGTAATGTGCACTGAGGAGATCTGCATTCCTTCATTCATTCAATGCATAATTACAGAGAACCTACAATGAGTAATTAAGAAGCTTTGTATATTTACCCCTATAGTCCTTGGAGTGAAGACTGTGACCCATAGCTAGCTGAAGATATCTGTATTGATTCTACCTACCTGACTCTGTGCTAACTTCTGGGGAAAATATAGTCTTTTCAAGTTAAATTTGGTTCCTAAAGCTAGAGAAAAAATAATATCCATGTCCTAATGTACAAATCTGATAAGCCAATGAAAATTCTTTTCGGAGATGTGCAATTCTTATTTCTGCTGTTCCTTAAAGTCTGTAGAAATTCATCTATTCATCTATCCATCCAGTATCTATTGAATACCTTACATACGCAAGGTGATGGTGCTCTAGCTGCTGGGAATGCAGCTGAATAGGACTGATAAGGTCCCTGCTCTTCTGGGGCTTAGGTTCTTTTGCAGAAAAATAGACATTAAGTGAATAAAAATAAACTAATCAAATATCAGTGAGAAATGCCATACAGAGAATTAGAATAAGGTCACAGCTGCTTTAGATTGTATACGAAGAAAACATACTAGTTAGCTAAAATCCAAATGTGCAGAAGGAACTACATATGCAAAAAAAAAAAGAGAGAAAACATTCTAGATAAAGAAGACATGTGATGTAATGGCCACTGTGACTAGAATGTAGTAACTGAGAGGGAAAAATGTGAAATGAGGTTGGAGAGATAAGTAGCAGCCAGGGTCATGGAGGACTTAGTAAAAGTAAAACTAAATTTAATTGGAAGTATAACTGCAAATTACTGGAGAGTTTTAACCAGAGTATTTACATGATATAACATGTTTTTAAAATATCACTCTGTTCTACTACAAAAATAAAAAATAAAAGCATATTGCTCAGAAAAAAATTATACAAAAATGTTCATAGCAGCTTTATACATAATAACTAAGTCTGGAAACAATCCAGATATCCATCAACAAATGAAGGAATAAACCAACTGGTATATGTATAATGGAATGGGATACCATGTGGCAATAAAAAGGAACAAATTACTGATTCATGCAACTACAGAGACATCTCTAAAAAAATTATACTGAGAGAAAGAAGTCTTGCACAAAAAAAGTATACATCAAAATGGTTCCATCTACATAAAGTTCTAGAATAAGCAAAAGCAATCTACAGTGAAAAGTCAGAAGAATGCTTGTGTTAGGAGTAGAAGACATGGAGTGAAGACAGACTGGCAGGTGTCATGAAAAAACTTTGTGGAGTAGTGGTAATGTCTATAACTTGATAGAGGTTTGGATTACTTAAGGGCATGTATTTGTTAAATTTATCTCATGGTACAATTAAGAACTAAATGTTTCAATATATGGAAATTTTACCTAAAAACATAAAAAAATAACTCTATAGAAAATACTTCTAGTATGATAGAGTAAGGAACTCTGAAGGTATGCTCCTAAAAGGAAAAAGAACACTGGAAAAATAGTCACAATCCACTTTTTTCAGAACTCTAAAAATTAGCCAAAGGTCTATAGCAATCCAGAGAATATCTAAGCTGAATCTCAATAAGGACAGAAAACTTTGTGGCACTTTTCATTGTCATATCCCCTCTCCCCTGGCTCTACAGTAACCTTGAAAAATAGCCGCACAACTGCATAGCTCTGAAAAGCTGCCTAGAAACAAATGGAGGGGAGAATGGGTTTGGAGCTTCCCAAAAGCCCCATTCTCTGATGATGATCATCACTGACTTATCTGAAAGCTTTCTTGGTAAAAAAATATTTATTTATTTATTTATTTATTTATTTATTTATTTATTTATTTATTTATTTATTTTTAGAGAGAGGGGAAAGGAGGGAGAGAGAGAAAGAAACATCAATATGTGGTTGCCTCTCCAGCGCCTCTTCCTGGGGACCTGGCCCACAACCCAGGCATGTGCCCTGACTGGGAATTGAACCAGCAACCCTTTATTTGGCAGGCCAGCACTCAATCCACTGAGCCACACCAGCCAAGGCTGAAAGCTTTCTTAAAAGTTTACAGGGCTTATCTTTATTTGAGCTGACCCTGAGCTCACTTGGTGAAAACAGCCCTACCCTTACAACTTGAAAACATCAGAAGCAATCATTTCACAATTCTTAGCTATCTGAGGTGACTATACCAGTAGAGTCTAAAAACAAGCTAAAAATTTTAAAGGAGAAACTGGAGAATTATGTCCATAGGGTGCTTTTAATAGCTCCTACATATTTCTAGGAATCTAGAAGGCCACATGCATGGACTGTGCACATACTCAGAAAAGATATGGGAAGGCTCTAATCTCTCACCTTAAGTTGATCTTAATATTTTGCACAAATAGGAAGTAAAGACTAAGGCAGAATTGTAAACTGCTTGCCAGAGCATTGAAGGCATACCCCAACACATTTATAGAGGCACTTAGTAAAGGTTAAGAGGCTTACTGGTTCAAAACATTTAAGGAAATATTAGTCCAATCATTAGCTGACAATTAGCTAACTCAACAAAGACTTCAGTGGCTACACAAAATAAGTTATAATGAATAATATATAATAATATTTAAATAAATATAATGAGTAACAATAATTACAGAACAATAATTAGCTCAGGAAAGTCACTAAACAAATAACAACAATAGCAAATCCTGAGGAAGGGAACCTGATTTCCAAAGCTGCAACACTATATTATTTAAAATATCCAGTTTTAACAAAAAAATTACAAGACATACAAAGAAACAGCAAAGTATGGCTCATACACACTAAAAAGCAATCAATGAAACTGTCCCTGAGGAAACTCAGGGATTTCTTTATTGGACTTACTGGACAAAGACTTTATATTGGCTATTATAAATATATTCAAAGAATGAAGAAACCATGCCCAAAAAATTAAAAGAAAGTATGAGAAAACATCCCACCACATAGAGAATATTAATAAAAAGAAATAATTTTTAAAAATCCTCTCTGACTTTGAAAAGTACAATAACCAAAATGAAAACTTCACTAGAGGGATTCAACAGCAGATTTGAATTAGTAAAAGATTCAGAAAACCTGAAAGTAAGTTGATTGATATATTATCCATTCTGAGACAAAGGGAAAAAAAAGAAAAGTGAACAGACCCTCAGAGACATGTGGAACACCATCAAATATCCCAACAAGTATGTAACAGGAGGAGAGAGGAACAGGGAGAATGGAGAAGAAGGAATATTTGAAGAAGTAATGGCCAAAATCTTACTAAATTTCATTAAAACATTATGCACATCCAAAAAGCTCAACAAACTCCACTGATTAGATACATCATAGTCACTGTTGAAAGCCGACAAAGAGAAAATTCTAAAAGCAGCAAGAGTGGCTAATCACTTACAAAGGAGCCTCAATAAAATTAACACCTAAGTTCTAGCAGAAGGCAGTGGAATGAGTATTAAAGTACTGCCAAAAAGAATTCTGTATCATGCAAAATGATCCTTTAAAATGAAGATCAGTGTTGCACAACTCTGTGAATATACTATAAACCATTAAACTGTATATTTTAAAGGCTGAATTACATAGTACGTAAGTTATATCTCAATAAAACTGTTATACTTTTAAAATGAAGGAGAAATCAAAACTTTCCAGATAAAAAACAATCTCACTGAGAGAGAATGTCACTAGACCTGCAGTACAAGAAATACTAAAAGGAAGTCCTCAAATGAAAGGACACTAGGCTCAAATGAAAGGACACTAGGCAGTAACTCAAATACACAAGAAGCAGCCAAGAGCATCAGCAAAGAAAACGACATGGGTAAATATAAAAGATGGTATAATTGTGTCTTTTCTATCTGATTTAAAAGACAACTGTATAAAGCAATAATTATAAAAATGTACTATGGGTTTATAATGCATAAAGAGTTAACTTGTATGATAATAGCACAAATGAAGGAAGAGAGCTATACTAGAACGAAGTTTTTGTATACTACTGAAATTAAATTGGTGTTAAATTAAACTGTATTGTTTAAAGTTAAGGTGTTAATTATAATCTCCAGGTAATCACTAAAAAAATAACCCCAAAAATATATAGTGAAAGAAATGACAAAGATAGCCCCAACCAGGTGACTCAGTTGGTTGGAGCATCATCAAAAGATTGCAGATTTGATTCCTGGCTGAGGCACATACCTAGGTTGTGGGTTCCATTCCCAGTTGGAGTGTGTAAGGGAGGCAACCGATCGACGTTTCTCTCTCATGTTGATGTCTGGCTGGCTGTCTCTCTCCCGCCCTTCCTTGTCCCTCTCTCTATCAATAAACATATCCTTAGGTAAGAGTTAAAAGAAAGAATAGAAAAAGATATATCATACTAACAGTAACTAAAAGAGAGCTGGAGTAAGTACACTAATGAATAAAAACTGTTAGTGGAAAAAAAGGACATTTTCTGATTCAGCAAGGCATAGCAGTTAAAAATAAGAATATCCAAGAAATTTGGAAGGCACATATATTTCTGATAAAAGAACAATTTAGGCTACATATAAATAAAGATCATTTATTTATAAATAAAACCTAGGAGTTATCTAATTGTAGAAGTAAGATGCAATACCTTAAAAATTACAGTAAAACCATCTCTTAGAATAAGGACCCACAAATTTAGGTATTTTCACACATAACAATACAAACTTCAGAATTTAGGAAGAAATATATAAATGTCTTCCCCCAGTCACAAAAATTCCAGGGTACACAATACTCAGTAAATTATAAAATGAATCCAACTGACCATGGTCTTAGACTAGAAAACTACCTTTACTCTAGTTGACCCTGGCCAACTTAAAATACTTTAAGTGGCCCTGGCTGGTGTGGCTTAGTGGATGGAGTGCATGCCTGTGAACCAAAAGATCACTGGTTTGATTTCCAGTCAGGGCACATGCCTGGATTGTGGGCCAGGTTCCCAGTTGGGGTGTGTGAGAGGCAACTGATCAATGTATCTCTCAAACATCTATGTTTCTCTCCTTCTCTTTCTCTCTCCCTTCCCCTCTCTCTAAAAAGAAATAAATAAAATCTTTTAAAAAAATACTGTAAGTGGGGGAAAGAAAGGGAAGGGTCATTGGGGAACATATATAAAGGATCCATGGACAAAGACCTTGGGGAGGTGGGGGGAGGACTAAATGTGGGAGGTAGGGGTGGGTAGGGCAGGAGAGAGTAATGGAGGGAAAATGGGGAAAACTGTCACTGAACAATAAAAAAGAAAAAAACTTCCCCCAAAATACTGTAAATGAACAAATGTGTATCTATGTAATCTTTTACTGGCTAACACATATATATCTGTATACACATCTGTATAACATTTTTTGCTACAGCATTTTTGTTTTAGTATGAAATTCAGTATAGGATCCATTTTAAACCTTTTCTAGTGGTTTATTACCGGTGCACTAAAATAACCTCAAAGACAGTTTCAGCCAATTAAGACAGAATGGAAATCAGAAATCCAAATCAAGGTGTTTTCTCTGGAGAGACTGCATAACAAACTTGTTGAGAACGTGGACTCTAGAGTTACTGGGATAAATGAATCATTATTTAAGGTTTAAATAAGTCAATATTCATAAAGTACTTCAAATAATGCCTGGAACATAGTTAACACTATGTAATGTTTAATAAAAATCAACTAAATGAATAAAAAAATGTTCTCAATAATAGATATTTAGTCCACTCAGCAGGTATCTGCCTCAATTCTCCTTTGTACTTTGCTTATACAGACAACATCTTAGCTGAGAATTTAGATATTAACAAAAGCAAAATTATCACCCGGTATCTATTTTATCATTTAATTTTGAACTATTCAGAGCCTCTTCCATCCATGATGTCAGACATTCCTCTGAAAATTTTTGACATTTTTACTCATAGTCCAATTTTTTTAATGATATATTTTTAAAGATTTTATTTATTTATTTTTAGAGAGAAGGGAAAGGAGAGAGAAAGAAGGGGAGAGAAACATCAATGTGAGAGAGAAACATTAATTGGTTGCCTTTCATACATGCCCCAACTGGGAACCAAATCTGCAACCCGGCCACGTACCCTGACCAGAAATCGAACAAGAGAGCTCCTCTCACTTTGTGGAACAGCATCCAATTAAGTGAGCCACACTGGTCAGAGCTCACAGTCCAGTTTTTATTCTGCAGTAACAGCTACTGGGGGTGCTCCTCCATATCCCTGGCTCACAAGCCTTTCCCTCATCAGAAGAAAGCCTCTTTGCTGGTGAAAGTCTTCTGGGTTCTCTCAGTTCCTGACTCATTTCCCTTCCTTTTGTCTTCCCAACTTCCCACAGCTAAGTCCACTGACTTACCTATTTGAAAACTTATCTCTGTTCCAGTGCCTGGGCCAAAATGACCTAGATGGAATTCAGCACTCCAGCAATTTCTGTCTGTCCCAAGCAATAGTTCATTCACTATTCTGATGACTGAGTTCCTGCATTTGAGGTTCCAAGTCTTATGTGTGCCCTGTTTGTAGACATGGGCTTCTATGTTGGCCTCTTTGCCAAGTTTTGGACCAGAACCTGAGAGATACATCAGTCTAATCCTACACTAGCCTAAATCTTGCCTTTCCCTGGCCTATCTCTACACTGTTGTGGCCTAGCTAACTATGAAAAGACCTCCCAGATATTTCCTTAGGTTCCAAGTATCACCTACATCATAATTCCCATTGCAGGGTGATGCCTGCATTTAGAACAGTATTTCATCTTAGATCCCCTATTACCAATTCCTTGCAAAGAACACAATCAAACTTAGATACTGGTGAAAGTCACTATTAGGCCCAACACGTTATATTATATGGGTACCACCTCCTTCCTACTGATGTTATCTGCTATGAATCACCAGCCAAGTATCAGTGCTTAGACACCGAGTACTGCTGCTGTCATCCAGTTGCAATTGTGCTAATTTCAGTTATCACTGTTATCAGCTCAATGGCTAACAATTTTTTCCTTCTGCTTTGCACTTGACAGTTTTCTTGGAGCTGTACCCACCTTAAATTAACCTGTTTCCATCTGTTCTCCCAGGGTCTATCTCTACTCATGACCTGTTTTTAAATTTATTTCTTCAAAAAATCCTTTGTTTTTGCAATAATCCTATTATAGCTATGAATCCTTTTCTCACTCCATTCTTGATGTTATGATGTTTTTGTTCAAGGACTGACTGTAATACATAAACTTTTTCACTAACACACCAGAAATTAAATATCAAAATGAGCGCTGTGTTCTCTCAAAACGGTTATGTTGGAAGCTGTTCATTTATTCTAATTGATACTATGAGTGGCCGAAACATTTCAGGGACTCTTTGAAACTCACCAGTCCCACATGTTTCACCTTCCCCAAGAAGACCAAACCTATCAGTCTAGAGTATTTGATTATACTCTTTGATTTGATTTGATTAAAGGGTAATGCCTGGCTAAACTGCTATTTCCAAAAATTAGATTTACCTGCAGAAGATTTTTTTAATGTTATTACAGAGGAATTGTTAAAAACTGCTTAGAGAATTTTTTAAAAATTACTTGGTGATTGCTGGAAAGAGGGGTATAAGGGGATTAAATGATAATGGGGAATAATAAAATACAAATTAAATAAAAAATAAAGTTAGTAAAAAAATTACTTAGCCTCTGACAATAATTACAGAAGTTTAAAATAAATGTTGCAGAAAAAACATCACAGGTAGAATAAATAGATGGCAACCTCTGTATGACCTGTATGACCTAACACAATAACCTAACCTCTAAGATTATTTTTCTATATATGAAATGAAGATAACTTCTTACAGGGCTATGATAGGGATAAAATGAGAAAGTAAATGACAACTCTGAAGCCCATGAAGTGAATAAATGTAAGATATTCCTAGTAATGCCTTACTGCTGCAAATTAAGATGAACTCAAAATAATATAAAAACATATTCATTTAAAAACTATATGTAGGGCTTTGATTTGAGGAGTAAGTTGATATTTTTATTTTGCAGGAAGTTAAAGATGAGAATCAAAGATCAATTTTTTAAATGATTTCTACATGCGATGAAATTCTTTTTTTATGCCAGTAACATAATTTTATTTATTTTTTAAACATTTTTAATGGTTCAAATACAGTTTTCTGCCTTATCCCCCCACCCTTCCCCACCACTCCAGCCCTTCCCGCCTCCTTTCCCTGCAATGAAGTTTTGATTTTCAAGAAACAGTTGATGATTTGAAAAGTGAAACTTAACTCCCTCTTATCGAAAAAAAAAAAGGAGAGGGGGAAATTCCAAAACTCACTTGCAATAAAAATAAATAATACCTTCGATTCTGCAGCATGGGACTTCCCCAAGGAACAGACAGCAGGTTTTGCTGAGTCCACTGTAATGTTATCCAATCAGAATGAGAGAGGAAGTGTCCTTACAAATAAATACTGCATCCTAGCCCCACGTTTTCTCAGGCATTCCTCAACTGCTTTGACATTCTGAACCTACTGCAGAGGAACCTCCAGCCACAGCACCATGAACCAAAGTGCTCTTATTTTCTGCCTTATCCTTCTGACTCTGAGTGGAGCTCAAGGTAAGGAACATCAAGGGATATTGAATTGAATTTGCAAGTTCAGAAATAGGACTGAGTATAAATTCTACAAATACAGAAATAGGGTATTTGCAAAAGTTTTGCAGCCTGCCTATGAATGAATGGTAAGTGAGCAGAGACTCCGTCATCACAGAGTTTATAGTAAGAGAAGCAAGTGGAATAAATGAGAAGAGGAGGAGAGAGCAGAAGAGGAAAGGGAAAAGGGAAGATAGAAAATGTGAAGGAAGGAGAAGACAGAAGATGACACAGATACCCACGTAGTTAGCTTAATTAACCATATGGGCTGTGCCCAAAGGTATGATCTTAAAATCAACAAGTTGCAATTACATCTGTTCAGGTCATCAACTAAATGATCATTAAGAACTGTTTTATAATAGAATCATCAGATTATGTCATAATGGGGATGTAGGTTCTGCTAAGCACCACCTAACCCATATTACATGCCTAAAACGAAAGCTGAGGTAACCTTCCCTGCTGTACCTGTCTCTTTTTCTGCAGGAATCTCTCTCTCTAGAACTATACGCTGTACCTGCATCAGTGTTACTGATATATCTGTAAATCCAGGTTCCTTAGAAAAACTTGAAGTGATTCCTGCAAGTCCATCTTGTCCACGTGTTGAGATCATGTGAGTAGAATACCATCTGCTGATTATCTCCCTGGCTGTAATCTTATAAAAATATTTATTGGTCATAAAAGATCATAAAGTATTTGTGGTGATTTTAAGACTTCTGTATAGCAAATATAGCAAAGGGAAACATGTACAGTGAAATTTAAGTGTCTGACTTAAAAACTGTATATTCCATCAGTTTATTGGCCCAACGTTATTTTAAATGTTTTCATTCCTATTTATTTCTATAGAGCCACAATGAAAAAGAACAGGGAAAAAATATGTCTGAATCCAGAGTCCAAGATCATCAAGAACATACTGAAAGCAATTAGCAAGAAAAAGTAAGTTTGCTATTGCTTGCAGAAAAACTGTTCTTTAAGAAATGTAAATCTTGGGAAATTAGAAATATTGCATTGAGCTTTCCTGAGAGGTCCTAGGCTTAAAAGAGTGTTACAACCATGCCCTCTCCTCTATCTCCAGTTATTTATAAACGAGGGTGCCATTTCTGTGGTATCGGAAGTTACTCTGACTACAGGTCTAAAAGTGTAAGTCACTTCATCCCTGAGGCAGAGCTACAACTATTCAAGCAAAGCTACCAAACTTGCCGCAAGCCTTCCCTGGCTCCCTGACCATAAAAGCAGCACCTGTAATCCACAGTGATTGGGTAGCAGCAGGAAAGCTCACGCCACACTTCATCTGAGGACTTGGGGTTATCTATGAAATCACTAAATTTCAAGTAGAACCCAGACTGAAGCCTGAGTTGAGTGTTTCACACTTTTACATCTTCTTTCTCTTCCTACAGGTCTACAAAATCTTC
This sequence comes from Carollia perspicillata, assembly GCA_004027735.1. Taxonomy (NCBI): domain Eukaryota; kingdom Metazoa; phylum Chordata; class Mammalia; order Chiroptera; family Phyllostomidae; genus Carollia; species Carollia perspicillata. Next base: position 9,605 of record PVKM010019915.1, on the reverse strand, counting down.
AACCCAGAGCAAAGCATAATCATTGCACTACTGATGAGGATGGACCATCATTTCCTTACATACAGTATTCATCAACCCAAATGGTCCCTGGATTGCAGTTCTCCTAAAAGGTGACCAACCACAGTCACCAAATTAGCTGCTATTACTCCTGCAGGGAAGTGGATGGCTCACTCAGGATGGATCCTGAGAGGTTCAGTAGTAACTCGGCCCTGGTACTATACTTACTATAAGCTACGCTCAGGTGCTTGCTTCAGTCTTAGTGAACCTGCCAAGACCTAGCCCTGCTTTCCTCACCTTTCCTACCTTCTGAAGCTTATTAGGATCTTTTTACTTCTGGGCTTACCAGAGTTCTTAAAATCTCAAATAACTAAATGGAATGCAATCAAAATAATACAATCTGCTTTTTAAAGACAGATCTTTACTCCATGGGCTTGTAGGGCCATCCTCCCCAGGGGCTCAGATTCTTCTAGTGGTCAGATTACATATACTGAAAATACACAGAAGCTAGAAATGTGTGAAAATAGTATTATTTAATGGAAGACTATACAAAGTAGCATTCTTAGATGTATATGTTTCTTACATTGTTTTCAGTGTTTATGAAATAACTTGTGTAATTAAGTAGTACACATGAATGAGCATCAGAAGAAATTTTAAAATCTAGATATTTTGTTTTTATGTCGTGTAAGACAAATATGCTGGATGTTTTTCAAAATAAAAATGGTGTGCTCTTCTGGAAATATTAAGAAATATTATTTAATTGTTGAGAAGCCAAGAAGGTAATAAAGTAATTACAACTATGATGAAGTTTCTGGTGGATCATTTGACTGGGATATTTATTTCATAAGAAGCTTAAATTGGAGAATTCATAGCCTAGAGAAGCTGGGATGGGTAAAGGACAAATAAGTTAAAAAATCACATTCCTTTTAACCATACTCTCCTGAAAGACCCATCATACAAGATTCCTTCAGGACCGAAGTGGCATGACTGATGTGTCCTGAGCTTCAGACCCTTATAACCAACTTGCTATGAGACATCTCCACCTGGATATCCCATAGGAACATCAAACTCCAAAATATCTTAAACCAATCCCCCTCTCTCCCAGATCTATTTCTCCTCCTCTATTATATGTCCTACTTTAATGACACTATTATCCACTCTTGTCCAAGCCTGATACCTGGGAATAATTACTATACTCCTTCTTCTCTCTCACCTCCCATATCCAATTAGTCAATAGGAAGATATTTAAAATGCATTTAGTTGGCAAATTATTAGTATCAAGAATATATTTTTAAAACTCTTAAGAATAAAAAAGGAAAATGTAGACAACTACTTGACAGAAAAAAAACCGGAAGTGAATAGGAATTTCACAGAAGAGAAAAAGCACACAACATTAGCATATGAAAAAAATCCAACCTCATTAGAAATTAGGGACATATCCATTCAAATCACCAGGGGATATCATTTCACACCACCAGACTGGCAAAATTTTTTCAGTTGAATAATACTAAGTGTGAGGAAGGACTCAGAGTAATGAGGAATGCCTCTCACTGAAGGTGAAAGAGAAAATAGCTATGACTACTTTGGAAAACAGTTTGGTATTACCTTATAAAATTTAACATGAACACACCCTGTGTCTTAGCAATTCTACTACTACATAGATACCATAGATAAATTCTTGTATAGGACATATATGAAGGAGTGTTACAGCAGCACTGTTTATAACATCAAAACTCTTGACACAAGCCAAATGTCCATAAATAGAACAAGTAGAGTATGTTAATTCAATATAATATTATACAGCAGTGGAAATAAATGAAGTACTACTATATACATCAACATGGATGAATCTTAAAAATCATCTTGTACAAAAAAAGTATGTTACAGAAAAGTGCATGTGGTATGACTCCATTTACTATAAAGTTTTAAAACCGGCAAACTTAACATTGCACTGTCAAGTTAAGACATATATGATAAAAATAAACAAAAAGCAAAAAAAATGATTTCCATAAAATTCAGTATGGTGATTACTTCAAGTGGGAAGGAAATTCAATCAGGGAGGGGCACATAACAGGCTTCTGGACTACAATAAAGTTCTATTTTTGACCTAGGTAGTGGGTACGTGAGTATTTGTTCTTTAACCTGTACCTACACATTTTAATTTTTAACTCATGCTCTATTTTACACTGAAAAGCCAAACAAACTAACAAAGAAACAAAAAACTCTTGAATATTACCAACTGTGAGGTGTATTCACAAGAGCAAAATGGAGGAATAAGAGAGCTATCACCGGAGGTGTAATGTATAGCGTGGTGCCTAAATAATGCTGAATTGCATATTTAAAAGTTCCTGAGAAAGTAGATCTTAAAAGTTCTCATCACAAGGAAAAAAGCTTGTAACTATGCATGGTGACAGAAGTTAATTAGACTTACTGTGGTAATCATTTTACAATACATACAAATATTGAATCATTATATTGTACAACTGAAACTAATACAATGTTGTATGTTAATTATATCTCAGGGGAGGGGGGAACCAGAAGAAAATCTAATGTAATATCAGAAAAAGAAAAAAGAAAGCAGAGAGCACAATCACCTTCTGGTATATGACAAATGAATGCAGAGTACAACCATCACTATGGGAGCCTTGACTGGAACTTCTGTTCAGTAACAGAACTATTAAGTGACAGAACTTCTTCTTCCTGTCCTCTCATTTTCTCTTTCTTCCTTACCCCCAAATATATACAAAAGGTCACCTGTCTTATTCTCAACTATCAACTAATTTTCAGGACAGTATTAACCAATAAAGATTTAAACTGCTCTCTGTTTAAAAGTAGGGCATTTATTTAACAAGTATTTATTTATGCTCCCTATATACCAGGTTATAAGAAATGACTATATTGCAAGTTTATAATTTACTGTTAATGGCAGAGATAAGTTAAATAAATTTGAACTGAAAAACTCCAAACATACAAAGAAAATGGAGAAAATCAGGGAAGCCCTTCCTGAAAAAGGTATATTGATGTGGAGTATGAAAGATGCACATATATCTGATAAGTAGAAGGGGAAAAGTCAATTCTGGTAGAGGAAACAGCATGTGCAAGGACATAGGTATAGTGCAGTGTGTTGTGTTCCATCTGGAAAAATGTAAGTATAAAGTTAGAGGTATGAACATTGTGGGAAATAATGTTGGAGACACAGATAGGAATTACATCACAAAAGACTTTCTATGCTATGCTAAGCATTCCAGCATCACCATTATATAGTTATCAGCTACACTATTTTCAATGTAGAAGATTGCTAGACCATGCTGTACTAGCAAAGCTCCCAAAATACTAAAGACCTAACACAATAAAAGTTTACTTCTTGCTCACACAAAGCTCCACGTAAGTTGGCAGGGCCCCTGTGCTAACTCAGGAATATAGTCTCCCTCTATCTCAACTGATGGCTGCCATGACAGGGAAGAGAAGAAATGAAGTGGCGTTCTGGCTCTTAAATGCTTCTGTCCACATTACCTTGTTGAGAGCAAAGTATTGCCTTATTTAATTGTAATGAGAAATACATACCATAAGGGAAAATGTACTTGTCTCCACTACAAATATAAAAATTATAAAATGAGATTTTAAAGAGTTAAAATAAAGCTAGAAAATAAAACTCATGCTAAAATCTAGCTCAGAAAGAGAAGTCTAGACAGACATTTAAAACAACAAAAAGATTATCTTATTAGGGAAGTTAGATTAGAGGTGAAGAATTATTCCTCTTCTGGCAGAAAGTTCACCATGTTTTATGCAAGTAAAATTTGATGCGCACAGTGAACAAATGGACACATCTACTGTAGTAAGGTTTGTCATAAATCTCAGAGGGACAATCTCTTTTCCTACAGAAGTATATGGCCCACAATGATCAAATGTTGCAATCTGATCTGAGAACATTGGTCAACAGAGAATGCAAAGGGGAAAATGATTATATTTTTGTTAATTTTCCTTATCAGGCCATACTTAGTTAATTCACTGTTCTGTATCTAGAGCTTGATAATTGGCTAACGGTGTTCTCCCTCCATTCAGGGGCCGGCTGAGAACAGAGCAGTAAGAATATGGCAATAATTACTTTGGTGATTCTGAACAAGTCATCACAAAGACTGCTTGGGCTTCTGTGTTCTCATTTATAAAAGAGAAGTAGAAATAGCAATCTTCCAGAAATGTTGTAAAGATAAATAACTACTGGAGTTAATTTTAAAAGTATTTCTAGGTCATGATTATAAATGATTTTTTTTGCTTTTCTTTATTTTCCCAAATGTCTACACAGAACATTTTTATCATTTTTAATCAGGAGGAAAATTTTTTAAGTAAATGGAAACCAATTTTCAAAGATATTAAATTATATTAATCTTAAAGGGCTAGGATTTATGTTCTCAGTGACCTTCACTAAATTACTCATCTCTGAGGAAGAATGGAACTGAAAACAGAGTCATATACATACCAGAACTTCTTCATTCTAGGCTTAAAATTAGTGACTTGTGTTAAAAAATTATTAAACTATTACTGGCTATATTTCAGGTAATCAGATGATAGTGTTTGTCATTATTAATCTTCCTGCTTACCCTCTTGCCCACTACCATTTATTCTGTACAAAACAGCCAAGATAATACTGCTAGAACATAAATGAGATTATGCCTCCCCCCTGGTCTCATCCTTCCAATAGCATAGCATCACACTCTAAATGAAATCCAAAATCTTTCCTCAGAGTCTGCATAACTCTCTCACCTCATTCCTTTTCTCTCCCCATCCACGATTCTACTCCAGCCACACCGGCCTCCTATTGCTTCTCAAACACAGCAAAAAATATCCTCATCATTTCCATAGCTCACTCCACTTTATTCAGGTCTCTGCTCAATACTACCTTCTCAGAGAAGGCTTTTCTCACCCATCTATTGAAAATAGCACCATTTCGATTACTCTCAATCTCTTTACCCTTCTTTAATTTTATTTACAGCCTTTATCACTGTCTGTAAATATATATTATATAGTTACTTCTTTATCCATGTATTTTCTATCCCCACGAAGTTCTATGAGGGCAGACTACCTGTCTTATTTACCACTTTATCCTCGGCACCTACAAGAATACTGGGTGTACAGAAATGCTCAATAAATACTTGTTGTATGAATGAAAAAAACGAGGATATGTACCATATCCTGACATGTACCATAATCAGAATCCTTCAGAAACCAGTGTTCTCTCCAAGGACAGACCTTAGGTAAGTTCTTAAACCTTAAAAGAACACAAACTTGGAAATAAAGAGAAGTTGACTAGTTTAGCTAGTTTTGTTGAACCACCAAATAGGCAACAAAGGGGATGGTGACCTTCTATTACAATATCCAATATGTGTATTGGCAAACAGTTGACTAGATAATGAGAGCCTCTATGCGGAAGAGAATTAAGGTTTTAGGCAGGGGTTTATATGATTTTCAAAAATAAAACCATTTCAAAGCAAAGTTTAATGCACTAATAGCAGCAGCTGTTAAGAGGAGCAGAAATCCATATCCCTCAGGGTTTCATCCTGAGAGAGACTTCATTAAAAAAAACAACTGTCTTTCACTTGTGATAGACACAGGAATACTGTTTAAATATTATGCAGCATTTTCCCAGAACACACAAATCTAATTAAAAAGGTAATAATTTGGCCATCTCATTTCCCACACTCAGACGTGAGAAAGAAACTCTCTAGTTTTAACTTCAGAATGGAAAGGAGGAAAAAGGAAATTGAAAAAAGTTAAAAATCAATCTAAACTTGAGAGTTCGAGAGTCTCTGCAATGCCATCATCACCAGAGTGGAAGATTTTTATCTTGGGATCTGTGGTTTTTAGGGTTCAATGACTTCCCTAAAATTACTATAAGCAAAATGTATAAATGTACATATATCAGCTTTTATCAGATTTTCACCAAGTTTTATAACCACCAATGGTTAAAAATTATGAATGACTTTTCCCTAATTCATTGACCTTGAAAAGACTGTATCAGTTTGTAGAGCATTCACTTCAGGCTACAAGAACACCCACACGCATGCCTGACAACTGGGTGATCTTTCATGCAAATGAGACAGGAAATAAATACCTGGCTAGACTGGGGATTTATTTAAGAAATCTAGGCTGACCTCAACAATCAGGACCTTCAAGGAGACCTTACTTGTTCTCATTTCCAAGGTACTCCCATAATTTCAAAGACTGCCTGGACATTTTATTGGCCCTGATAACACACTTTTTTTTTAAAACCTCTAGAACCACTCAGGTACAAACTTGCTCTGCTGTTAGAAATTAAAGACCTCCTTCAAATTATTGTATGAGATGAAAGAGAAAGATTCCTGAAATAATCTCAATTCAATCAAATTCAACTTAATAAGTACTTACCATATATCTGCTATCTTTAAGATCCAATAGGGCAAACGAAGAGAATCAAGACATGATACCTGACCTCAAAATGATAATAATCTAGCTGAGGAAACAAAGCACATATATAAAGCAAATGTCACCAACAACAAAAGGTAGGGAATACTAATATTCAGAAAAGTGGTATTTGTAAGTAATCTGATAAAAAAAGAAATCTATTATTTTGGAAGTGATAGATAGATGTCTTAGATACATTTAGTAGAAATATAACATGTTAAATCAAGGGAACATGTAAATATCACTAACATGCTGTACAGATACAAACAGTAAAGATAAAAGTTTTTAATATAAAATTAAAGAAGCTTATATTATTGCAATCACAAGAGTGAGAAGAACTGGGAACAAAGTTATAATTTGTCTAAATAGAATAAGGGGTTAATTGAGACTAAACCATCAATGTGTCACTCTAAATTGTGTGGTAATAGGTCTTCTCATCTTAATGATGCTTTATTAAGAAAAGTCCACACAGCCTGGGCCGGTGTGGCTCAGTTGGTTGCTGCATTAGTTGGAGAACTGTCCCATAACAGAAAGGTGGCAGGTTGGATACCCAGTCAGAACACATACCTAGGATGTGGGTTCAGTCTCCCATCACGTGTGTACAATCCCCAGTCTGGGTGGGTATGGGAAGCAACCAATCGGTGCTTCTCTTTCACATCAATCTCTCTCTCTCTTTTCCCCCTCCCTCTCTCTCTCTAAAAAGCGATGGGAAAAAAAATGTTTTCAGGTAAGGATAAAAAAGAAGAAAAGCCCATGTAGTAATAAAGTCAACCATAAATAGGCACAGCACAGTATGTGGTCTAGCTAGCTCCATCTTAGAAGTAGCTCTGGGGAAGAGTTGGGAAGGCTTCTATGCAATGAACAAGGGCAATCCTGTTAAAAGGTGGAAACCTTCTGTGCAATAAATAGGGTAATCCAGTCAAAAGGTAAACTGAAATTTTTTCCCCAAGAGTTTATTTGAGCATACATGAATTCAAAACAGGCAGTACCAAACCAAAGATGGTTAGGAATACTCCACTGACAGGAGCTAGGGCAGAAGTTTTTATAGAGAAGACATGAAAGTAAAGCAAGGAAATTATTTGATGGCTATAGCTTAAGCAGTTTCCTTATTTGGGAAAGCCCAGTTGGCTGTTCACTAATGGTTGTTTTGTTTCATTTTCTCAGATTTAAGTGCTCTGACTCTGGCTTAGGTTTTGGTTTGCTTACATAGGTTGCCAAGGCATACAGCTACCTCAATCTAATGGTATCCCTGTTTAATTATACTCCACAAGAATCTTTGAATATAGTCATAAAAAATTATATTAAGTGTATATACCAGTGAATTTAAGAATTGCAAATCAGTTATATTTCCTGATGACTGGTACTGATGAGTATAAATAATATGCATGTAGATCCTTGTTGTCTCATTACTTTTTCTTGTCAATGTTCATCATTACTCAGAAGGAATGCTAATGGGGGTAGGGTAAAAGACTCAACACTATAAATGCTAAAATAAATGTAAGAGTTATTCAGGTAAGGGAGAGATGACTTAAAGCTGTGGTGAGTTCAGGAAAAATTTGATAAAGGAAGCAGAATTGGAAATAGTTCTCTGTTCAAAGTAACATAACTAAATGCAACTCTCATTAAACATACAGAAGTTCATCTTGGCTAGGGAACAAGAATCACAGAATTGGCACTGTAGACATACACCATCCATATGCACATACATGTCTCTGAGACTAAGTTAAAAAAAAAACCTTTACTTATTTCAGGGATGAATTAAGTATATATTGCAAAGGATGAGATCTAACTTTCTCACATTGAGAAAAGTTTCTCATATTCCAAATAATTTTTGGAATTCAAATTTGATTCAGGTCTCAAAGATACCTTCCAGAAATTTACTTTTAAGAAATTTTACCCTAACACACAAGAACAGGCTTTGTGTGCCACTCTACTCCTAATGACTTATTATTTATAAAAATAGTCTGGTCACTGGCTGACCACAGAGATAGTGTAACAGAAACTTCAGTGACCACACACAACAAGGAATACCCGCTTTGCAATATCTTTGGAAAAATAACAAATAGATGGCTATAGACATCAACAAACAAAATCAATAGTCCCTGAAGAGTATGAGAATCAGATTTCCAGAGTTACATTATAATATTCAGAATGTCTAATTTTCAACAACAACCAATCACAAAGCATATAAAAAATACTGGGAATATATGGCCAATTCAAAGGGAAAGAATAAACTGAACCATTCATGAGGAAGCCCAGACATTCAGTGGACTTAACTTGACAAAGATATAAAATCAACTGTCATATATAATATGCTCATTGAACTAAAGGAAACCATGTACAAAGAATAAAAGGAAGAAGAAAGAAAAAATAAACAGAGACAGGAACATAGGTATAAAGAATAAAATGGGAAAAAATAAGTACCTATCAATGATATCTTTAAATGTAAATGGATTAAGGGCTCCAATCAAAAGACATAGAGTAGCTGAATGGATAAAACAAGACCTACATATATGCTGACTCCAACAAACCCATTTTAGAACAAAATATGCACGCAGGATAAAAGGGATGAAAAAAAGGTATTTCACAAAAATGGAAATGGAAAAAAGTTGGGGTACCAATACTTCTAACAGAAAAAATAGACTTCAAAACAAAGGCCATACAAGTGACAAAGAAGGACATTACATAATGCTAACGGGATCATTCCAAGAAGAAGATATAACCCTTGTAATGATAAAAATACTCAGCAAAGTGGGAATTGAGGGAGCATTCCTCAACATAATAAAGGCCATATATGAGAGACCTACAGCCAACATCATACTCAATGGACAAAAACTAAAAGCTTTTCCACTAGATCAGGAACAAGACAAGGTTGTCCAATTTCACCACTTCTATTCAATATAGTTTTGGAAGTTCTAGCCACAGCAATCAGACAAGAAAAGGAAATAAAAGGCATCCAAATCGGAAAGGAGGAAACAAAACTGTCACTGTTTGCAGATGATATGATAGGGTACATGGAAAATCCTATAGACTCTACCCAAAAACTGCTCAACCTAATAAATGAATTTGGCAAAATAGCAGGATACAAAGTCAATATCCAGAAATCAAAGGCATTTTTGTATACCAACAATGAAACAGCAGAAGCAGAAATCAAGAAAAAAATCCCATTC
>PVKM010019914.1:0-18264 GCA_004027735.1 Carollia perspicillata | reverse complement strand
TTACAGTTGTCCGTATTTTCTCCCCACCCTTCCCCCCACACTGTCCAAGCCCACCTCCCTCCCTTGCTTCTACCCTACCCCTTGGTTTTATCCATGTGTCCTTTATAGTAGTTCCTGGGGCTTTAAACCACCCAGGCCAGTTTTGCTGGTCCTCCTGGTTGCAGCAGGCTGAGGGGGGATTGGTTATGCTTTTCCCCCTTTCTGAGCCACGCTCTTAGCAGTCACCCATCCTCCAACCCAGTTCCTCAGTTCTCTCTGGGGTCCCCAGTGACCTGTTACACCCAGCCTACGCCTTCAGTCCACCAGTTGCACTGTCCTTGAGGTGCACTGATTAGGGGCAACTCACACACCACCTTTTCACTCTTCGCTGTCCTAGATTCTAGGGACTCTTCAACGTAGTTTGGACTGTCACTGAGTTAAGTCTTTCTAGGGATTGCTGACTCCCTGAGCCCTGCATCTCTCCTCCTTGGGGGGCGTCTCCACCTTCCTCTTAGAGAGCCAGTCAGCCCTGCAGGTCAGGGGGTGCTGCATTGGCTGGTGCTGTGGATACGGGCACACACCTCTTCTGCTGCTGCACCCGGGGTGCTGGGTTTGGACACAAGGTGCCTCTGGGTGGCAGGGTCAGGCACCTCCATCTCTGGGGCTGCAGGCATGAGTGCTCGGCCTCTGCAACTGGGGTGGGATGGGCAGCCACTGCAGGTGGGTGGGGGGCAGTTAGGGTTGTAGGAGGTGGGAGCCGCTGCTGTGGGAGAATTCCGTAAATAGCCACTGAGTGCCTCTTCTTTTTCTTCTTGAAAAATTCCTCCTATTCAAGCCTGTAGCTCCAAACAAGCGCTTGGCCTCTCACCTAACCCAACTCTCCAACCAGAATGGGGACTGACCAGATCAGGGTCTGTCACTGCCCAACTCTTCCCAGCCATCCACAGTCTCGATGGGTGCACACCGCCCCTGTGTGTTTGCCACTTCTTCCTTATTCCCCCACTGCAATTTCAAGCATCCAGGTCCCTCCTGGTGCTGTTCAAACCTTGTTTGGCAGGGGAGGTAGCTGTTGACCTGGCTCTCTTCCAAAATCCTGCAGCAGACCTGGAGGGCACCAGACCTACAGCTGCAGCTGCCCTGGGCCTTACACTGGTCCCAGGAACCTCACTGTCCTGAAGCATTCTCCTTACTCTCTGATTTTTCAATGTCTTCTCCAACTTTTGGGCTCTAATTTTCATACATGCTGGGATACTGTTGGCTATTCACTCCGTTCCTCAGGAGATCAGCTAGGTGTTTCACCAGTGTGCGTGGGGAAGTGGGCTCCGCTCCCATCTGTCTTGCTGCCATCTTTACCCCTGTGCTTCCATCCCTTCTTGTTAATATATGCATTGTGTATAATATGCCCTACTCTGATAACACTATGATGAACATTTGTTTGCATTTTAGATTGTTCTTTAGTTTACATCACCAGGAATGAGATGGTTCTATCAATAGGTAGGGACTTTTTTTTGCAGTAGGGGAGGAAGGAGTAATGGAAGTCAGTGATATGTAAACATATTTTTAGCCTTATTGTTGTTTAATAAAGAATTTGGGAACTTCCAGCCAAGATGGAGGCGTAGGTAGACATACTGTGCCTCCTTGTACAACCAAAATAAAAACAACAATAATTTAGAAACAAAATCACAACCAAAACTTACAGAAAATTGACCTGTAAGGAAGTCAGACAACCAAGGAAATAAAATAGACATATCCATTCAGACTGGTAAGCAGGGCGGAGTCGGGTGGGAGAGCACAGACGGGAGGTGGCACAAAAGCAGAGGCACAAAAGTGGAGGCACTGGGCACGAAAAGCACCTCACCAGGTGTGAAAGGCACCTCCAGCATGCAGGCGGTGGCTGGCAGGCGGTGGCTGGCAATTGTGAAGTGGGGCCCGGTGCCCAAGGCAGCTGACCAAGTGGTCTCATATTTGCACGCAGATAACAGGGTAGCAAGTCAGACCATGCAATCCAGGGCCCCAGTGCCAGGAAATAAAGCCTGAAACCACAGATTGAAAACACCTGTGGGGGCTGAGGTGCAGGGAGAGACTTGGAGGGAGTTCATTGGGGAAACCCACCAGGTCCTAGAAGATAAATCTACCCACCAGGAAATAGTGCCAGAAGGGCCCAGTTTGCTTGGGGGAACAGGCAGAGGGGTCTGGGATCTGACAGAGAGCGGAACGGGTGCCATTGATCCCTCTCAGACCTCACCCCTACATACAGCGTCACAACCCAGCAACTGGGAAGTCCCACCCTGGAGAACACCTAAGGCTCTGCCCCTCACTACATAACAGGTGCAATGAGACAAAAAAAAAAAGAAAAAGAAAGAAAGAAAGAAAAAGAAATGGCCCAAGCAAAAGAACAGATCAAAGCTCGAGAACTAATACAACTAAGCGATGAAGAGATAGCCAATCTATCAGATACACAGTTCAAAGCACTGGTGATCAGGAAGCTCACAGAACTGGTTGATTTTGGTCACAAATTAGATGAACAAATGAAGGCTACTAAGTAAAATGAAGGGAAATGCACAGGGAACCAATAGTGATGGGAAGAAAACTGGGCCTCAAATCAATGGAGTGGACCAGAAGGAAGAAAGAAAGAACTAAGAGAAAAGAATGAAGAAACAAGAATTCAGAAAAATGAGGAGAGGCTTAGGAATCTCCAGGACACCTTTAAACATTCCAACATCTGAATTATAGGGGTACCAGAAGGGGAAGAGGAAGAGCAACAAGTGGAAAACTTATTTGAATAAATAATAAAGGAGAACTTCTCCAATCTGGCAAAGGAAATCAACTTCCAGGAAACCCTGGAAGCTCAGAGAGTCCCAAAGAAGTTGTACCCAAGGAGGAACACACCAAGGCACATCATAATTACATTAACCAAGATAAAAATGAAGGAGAGAATCCTAGAAGCAGCGAGAGATAAAGAGATGATCACCTACAAAGGAGTTCCCATGAGACTGTCAGCTGATTTCTCCAAAGAGACCTTACTGGCAAGAAGGGGCTGGAAAGAAGTATTCCGAGTCATGAAATGCAAGGACTTACATCCAAGATTACTCTATTCAGCAAAGCTTTCATTTAGAATGGAAGGGCAGATAAAGTGCTTCTCAGATAAGGTCACGTTCAAGGAGTTCATCACCACCAAGCCCTTATTATATAAAATGTTAAAGGGACTTATCTAAGAAAAAGAAGATACAAAGTATGAACAGTAAAATGACAGCAAACTCACAGTTATTAACAACCACACCTAAAACAAAAACAAAAGCAAACTAAGCAAATGACCAGAACAGGAACAGAACCACAGAAATGGAGATCACAAGGAAGGGTTATCAACAGGGGAGTGGGAGAGGGAGAGAGGGGGAAAAGGTACAGAGAATAAGTAGCATAGATGATAGGTAGAAAATAGACAGGGGAAGGGTAAGAATAGTATGGGAAATATAGAAGCTAAAGAACTTACGACACATGGACATGAACTAAAGGGGGGAATGTGAGTGGGAGGGCGTATGCAGGGTGGAGGGGGAATGAAGAGGGGAATGGGACAACCGTAATAGCATAATGAATAAAATATAATTTAAAAAAGAATTTGGTCTTGTCTTGGGTTCCTGGGATGGAGCTTCTAAAATCCTTGGAATTTGCCCAGTGTTAGGAGTGTCCTTGTTGTTCCTGGTGGGCACTTAGACCACACTGAGTTTATGCCAAAGGGAAGACTCAGGATGGACTGGTGTGTCTGAAATACCAATGATGGGATTAGAAGGTTGGGGCTTTGGGCCATAAACACCAGTTTGACCTCTTGACCTCTGGGGGAGGGAGAAGGGCTGGAAATGGAGTTCCATCTCACAGTTACTGATTCTATCAATCCTGCCTGTGTCATGAAACCCTAACCAAAACTCTGGACACCAAGGCTCAGTAGGGCTTTCTGTTTAATGGAGAAATTGATGTGCTAAGGGTGACGTGCCCTAATTCCATGGGGAGAGGGTATGCATTTAGTACCCTTCCAGACCTTGTCTCCTATGTGTCTCTTTATTTGTTTTGTCCTGATTTGTATCCTTTATAATAAAACTGTAATCATAAGTATAATGCTTTCCTGACTTCTGTGAGTCGTAGTGAAGTATCTAACCTGGTGGGGGTGTTGTGAGAACTACCCGCTCCCCACATTTGCAACCAGTTGGTCAAAAGTGCATTTGGCCTTGAGGCCCGTAAGTGTTCAGCTGGCTGAAGTGAGGACAGTCTTGTTGGAAATCTTGCTCTGACCTTGTGGAATCTGACCTAACTCACCATTTACTTTCTAAACTTTACATACAAAAGTATGATTTTATTAGCTGTTTTTCAATATTCCCATCTATAAAATGGAAGCTTAGTGACAACATAGGATTGTTGTATGATAATCTTTGTATAGTGTTTAGACCAGTGTCTGGCCCGTCGCCCATGTGCAGGTGGATACGTGCATCTGCATGTATACATGTGCCTTGTGGGGTAATTAGAAAATGCAGCTAAAGAAAAAAGAAAGAGGAAGTCATTTCAAAGGCTACCACACAACCAAAGACATCAAAGTAGGATTACATTTTAAAACTTCATCCTTTTAATATGTTAGTTTATCCCTTTTACAATTATTATTATTATACATTTGGTTTTTTTCCATCATGTTCTATTTTTTAATGTTGTCTATGCTTCCTTGCTTTCTTCTTTCTGTTATTTGTGATCTTTTATAAGTCTTTAAAAAAGTTTTTCATATGTTTATTGATTTTAGAGAGGGAGTAAGGGAGAGACAGACAGACAGACAGACAGACATGTGAGAGAGAAACATCAGTTGGTTGCCTTCCATTCATTCCCCAACTGGGGATTGAACCTACAGCCTAGGTGTGTGCCCTGACTGGGAATCTAACCCCCAACCTTTTGGTGTATGGGAGGATGCTTCAAACAACTGAGCCACACCAGCCAGGGCTGTCTCACTTTTTTAATTTGCATAGACCCACAGCTTATTTTATTTTAGAGCTAATAATGCTTCCACCACCAGTTACTTTCAGATTTTTAATATACAAGTTGAAGCCTGAGTTTCTCCAGCTACTTACTGCAGAAATGAATCCCTACTCTGAATTATCTTCCTATACTTCTGATTTTGGTTATTTGGCCCCACAGTTTTTTCTAAGTCAATTTTTGTGAAATCATTTGTATTATGTACCCATGCTTTCAAGGATTTTAAGAAATGCAATTGGTATGTAGTAGGCACATAACTTTATGAAATAATAAACATCACAGTTCTTTAACTTGATTTTATGTTTACATGATGTCCCTAGTCCCCTCAGCCCTTTCATGCATGATGTCTCATTCTCAGGTTCTCATTTGGACTCATGTCTTTGTTGCTAGACTCTCTCTCCAAGGAAGTTTTTGTGTGTTTATTGGTTTTACTGAAAAATGTTAAACATATCCAAGATAGTGAGAATGAACTCACATGTACCCATCATGCAGATTTAACAGTTACTAAGATTTTGTCATGCTTGTTTCAACAGTCCCCCCTTTTTTCTGGTGTATTTTAAAACAAGTTCATTAAGATCTCAAGTTGTTTTACCCCTAATACTTATGTATACATCTCTTAAAAATATAATTTCTTGCATAACTCAGTGTCATTATGACAAGTAACAATTTTATATTATCTAATACTCCATTCACATTCAGAATTTCGCCAGTTTTCCCCCAAAAAATATTGTTTAAGTTTGGTTCTTCTCCTTTCCCCCATTCCCCCATCCTCTGCCAAAAAAGGGGGTATAGGGACACATGTATCCCCAGGTACTCGATAATGGTGAGGAGCCTAAGGTTCTGAGATGAGAATCTGCTCCCTTAGGTCAGGTAGTAGTATTGGGGCTTAAGTTTCTGCCTCTTTCTGAGTTTTGTGTTTTATACCCTATGCTTGGCTTCCTAGAATGTTTACTCCAAGTAGGATGATGCATCTAATCTCAGCCTAAAGCTTCGGCCCACATATGTAGGGGCTATAGCTGGGAGGAGCAGACTCGAAGATAAGTGCTGCCCCAGGAAGCACTTAAATGATGAAGTGGTTTTTCTCTAGAAAATGGGGCTGTTTGTCATGGTGAGTTAAACCATCCACAGACCTGGGCCAGTGTAGTTTCTTCTTTGGTTTTGTGTCTCTTCTTAAAGACCTTCTTCTGGGGTAGGGGCAGTGGAAAGACCCCCTAAAATGAGGACACCTGGCTACAGGGAGCTCTGCAGGATAATGGATGAACATGGCCTTTGGGATGTTGGCTTTTCCACTCACTCACTGTGTGTTTGGGCCTGGGAATTGACCCTTAGACTGAGCTTCTGCCTTTGGAAAAAGGAATTACAGTGCTTACCTTGCAGAGTTGTTATGAAGATTGTGTGAATGTAGGTGGAAGTGTCCCCAGCCTGGTGCCGGACACAGAGTGGTTGTTTATAAATGGGAGCTTAATGCCATTTCTCTCTGCCCTGGAGGAGGGTTGAGCACTTGAGTCAGCACCAGCCACTGCCCCCTGTCCCCTCCCCAGCCCAAGGAAGACTTCACACATCCCTTTCCTCTCTCCTCTGCTATTATAGAAGGCTGTCTGGTGGCCAGGCATCCATCCTTTACAGGGTTTTGGAAAGAAGTGAAGGATAGTGCCTGTCACTTGCCCTGTGTCATATCACACCTGCACCAGGTCTGGTGTGATGTCACATTACAGAATGGCTGCTGAGCACAGAGGGGGATGTGCCTCATTTTCTTTTCAGCATGTTAAGGGTTTTTCTCATTTTAAATTGAGAGACCCAGTTCATTGATATAAGAGGTTGGCAGAGATTGTTTTGACTCTTGCAGTATGCAGGGTTCAGAACCTGGCTTAGAACTGGAGCAAGAGCTCAGGGGCCGTGGAAATGTGCTATGCCAGCAAGTATGCCAAGAACACAAAGGAAATGTTTGTGGTCCTTTTAGAATGACTAGAGTTAACGTTTATTTCACCTTGGAGGAAACGGGGCCCGAGTTGCTGGATCAAGTGAGACAGCCTGTGCAGTGAGCCACAGAAAGGAGGGCATCAGAGCTCATTTGGCTGGAGAGGGCCTAATAAATTGTGTCCCTCCCAAGGGACGGTGTTTTCTGTTCTTTGGGTGGGCCACATGTGCTATGCTGTTGAGAAGATTGGGAACAGCTGTCCTGAATTGTTGCAGTTGAGTCATATCTGGTCCATGGCTAGCAGTTGGTGCCTCTGGTCATTCCCTCCCTTTTCACAAAGCTCAAGGTGGCTTGGCCCTCTCCCCAAATATCCAGGGGAACTGCGTGCTCAGCATCCTTCAAGAGGAGCCAGCAGCTGGGGCTTCCATGGCCTTTCGCTGTGTCCTCTATTCTGAACAGCCTCTTCCCTCAGCTTTCTGGCCTCCTCCCTCCCTCTGATTGCTAAATTGCCCTCTTGTGTGCTTGTTTAGCAAAAACTTATCATCTTACTGTGATGTATTTCAGTGTGTTGATATTGCAGGTTTTGTGTCTCCTTACCAGAATGTGAGCTCCTTGAGGGCAGGGACTAGGTCAGATTCAACTCTGAAGTGTGGGACCCAGCCTGGGGGCAGCATACAAATGTGTGGAGTGGAACAGAACCAAACTTCTATTTCAGTGCCTGGATAGCTGCTTTGCAAGTACTGTATGAGGCACCTCAAAAAATTAATAGAGGGGAGGAAGAGCCTCAAGGTTAGCATTCTTGCCTGGGATGCTGGCCTTACTTGCCCTCTGTGCTGTCCTTGGGGTCATTTGCTTAGGGCATGCAGTCGGGGCTCCATAGGGAAATGGGTTCCTGCTGCTCTTTCTGAAATGTGACCTGCCATGCCTTCTGCGGTCCCTTCCATCTCCATCCAGAAAAATGTCTAATTGTATCTTGAACTCATTTACATTGCTTGCTTCAATGGCCTCACTTGGCAGCTGAGGCCATATGCTAATTCCACCCTTTTCATGAAGGAATTCTGCTGATTTTACTTACTTTTTATGGTAGATTTCCCCCATCCCCCCTTTTTTCCTGCTTCCCCAGTAAACAGTTTCCTAATTCATTTCTTAGGCTCTGCAACTCTTGGCCTTGCCCATTTAGCACCTTCAGCTGGGATTAGTCAAGAATGCCACCCCAACTTGCTTGCTCTGCTTCAGAGGAGGGGCTCTTTGTGCACTGGGGACACATTTCTAGAAGGTCTTTTTGTGTCTGAAGCCACAGCAACAACCATTATTTCTCATAAACAACCACAGTGTGAGAGCTGGTGAGAGTGGCCCTGGTTTTCCTGCCTCAAACACCTTGTGAGGGATGGACCTCACTTCCATGATGGTGGAAAGGGTCTGGGGCCAGGAGCTGCTGCAATCTGTGTCTGAGTCCCAGCGCTGCTCTTGCTGCCAGTGCAGCCTTGGGTGGGTTTCTTTAATACTCTGAGTTTCAGTTTCTTCATCTATAAAGTAGAAATGTTGGACCAACCTTCCCCCTCATGGGGGATTTGTTTTGGGTCTTCTTCAAATGGACACAGACCCTGGGTCCTCTCTGCAAGACCTGAGCTACCTGATCTTCATGACAGCTTTCTAAACGTATAACTTTTTGGAGTGTGTTAGGACATCGCCACTAACAGAGAAGATTCTATTAATTGTTAATAGAGGGAACATTCTCAGTTATGTAAAAGGCTTAGTCTCCTATGGCTTTGAAGTTTTCTTCATTCACTTCCTAAATATTTGTGGAGCACC
This sequence comes from Carollia perspicillata, assembly GCA_004027735.1. NCBI lineage: Eukaryota > Metazoa > Chordata > Mammalia > Chiroptera > Phyllostomidae > Carollia > Carollia perspicillata. The sequence continues at coordinate 9,548 of PVKM010019914.1, read as the reverse complement.
TACCCTGTGCTGCTAGATGTGAGGGATATGTGGGAAAAAGCCCAGGCCCCTGTCTCAGTGCATGAGGTTCCAGGGGAACCAGTGAATCACAGAAAAGGCGTGTCCTAGGATAATATACAGACTGTGGGAGCCTGAGAGAGGGCTGCCTTGTTTAAACCAAGGAGAGTAGGGAAAATACCTGGAAGATGATATCTAAGCTGAAATTTGAAGGCTGAGGTACCAGGAGAAGGATCAGGATTGGAAGAGGGCTTCAACACATGTCTGTGTGCCAAAGTCCTGGGGTTGTAGAGTATATGGCTGATTGAGGGGATGAGACAAGTCAGCTGTTCGGAAGCATGGAGTATGAGAAATGGGGAGTGGTAGATGAGGCTGGAGAGATAAGGTGGTAGAGGTGGGGGCTGAACCCTTCTCTCTGTCTCTGGTGGGAGCCCTGATCTTTCCACCCTCTTCTCCACACAGGGTAACATAGTGCTTTCAGAAACCAGGGCTCTGGGCTAAGAGTGCCTGCAGTTCAATCCCGTCCTGCCACTGACCAGCTCTTTGCTCTTGGGCACATGGTTTAACGTCTCTTTGCCTTAATGTGTTCCTCTGTAAAATAGGGGCATTGATGATAGTACCTACCTCCTAAGTATATGAGCCAATGCATATAAAGCTCTTAAAACAGTGCTTAGCTCATAGAAAACACCCATTAAGTGTTAGTTATGAAGATAATGTTTATTTCTTGTGAAAAGGGCTTATACTAAGGACTCAGTGAGGACAGATAACTTTTGTTCTAGAGATAATTCCATGCTGGTGTCTCTGAGGTTTTCCTGCTTCATTCTTCCAGAAAGATCAGTGACTCAGGTTATTATTGAACTTCCTAGCTATTAGAAGTATTTTGAGATTCAATATGGAAGTCTGTTCTTAAAACTGTAGGGAAAAAAAAAACCACCAGAGAGAAAATAACATGTCGGACAATGTTTGGAACTTTTATAATGCATTAATTCCTTCAATTCACATAACAGTGCTATGAAATAGGCACTTTTTGTCACCCCAGTTCTACATTGAATTGCCACACCATTGCTGCTATATTAGATAAAGTGTCTCAGTCCAGAATGTTGGGGTGTGGGGAAGCCAGCACTGCCTCTTCATTTGCCTGGAAGAGGCCAAGGCCAAGGAGGGAGAGAGCATACCCTGTAGCCCAGAGTGGGGCCAGGTCTGGGCTGGGTTTGTCAGACCCCTAAGCCTGTTGCCTCTGGTCTCACCTGCTGTAGCACTCTGGGGCCTGGTCACACCAGAGAGCCCACTGCCCTTTTTCTGCAGGCTGAGCTCTTCCTAGCATCTACCTTCTCAACCCCTATCAAGGCCAAAATGTGGGTCATAGGAACAAGAGGGATTGAGACTGCCAAACTGCTGGAGTTCAGTGAACTAACTGGTCTTTAGTGCTTTTCTGATTAAAAAAGGTACTAGCCAAAGAAGCTAGATGTTTATTATGTTGCCTACAACTTTCTAGAGAAAACCCTCTAGAGACCTCACACTGGCTAGTTTTGGCCCACAAACATATTTTGTTTGGACCATACAATTTAAACATGCTTTTGAATTGGTTGTCAACATTTAAAAATTGGCATATTTCACATAATCCAGATTTTTAGCTTCTAAAAAAATGGAAAGATCTGATGACTTCAGGCCCACATTCCTGTCCGGCCGTGTGGGCTGGAGCTGAGGAGAGACTGTCCCCTACAGCCTGTCACAGGAGTTTCTGTTCCCTCTAGTCTCACATCTCGTCTTGTGTCTAGCCTACCTCACTCAGTTCAGGTGCTCACCAGGCCCTGCAGGCTTTTATGTTTGGAAATACTGCTCCTCTCTGTCCCCATTTTAGGACAGGCCTTTGTTCAGTGCTAGAATTTGTGAGAATGGGAACTCAGTCCAAGAATAATTATTGCTTCCACTATTAAGCACCTGCTGTGTACCAGGCTCTGGGTTATGAGGTTTGCATGCATGGTCTGTGAGTCCCACACTGTCCTGTGAATAACATGACACCTGTCTTGCAGATGGAGACATAAGAGCTCAAGTAGGTAGAGCTCTGGGACCAGGTGTCCCTAGGCATGCAGGTAGGAAAGGAGAAGTAGGATCCAGTGTGTTCCCTGCCAAGCCATATGTGTTTCCCCTCCCACATATCTGGCCCTTGTCCTCTTGGTGGCCTGCACATCTGTAGGACTTTCTCCTCACACCTCTCCATTGCAAGAGGAGATGCATGTGGCCAAAAACCCAGGGGCTGCCTGCTCATAGAAATGGAAAGACTCCTGATGAAATTTCCTTCAGAGTTTCCTTTTGGGATAACAGAGTACTGTCTTCAAAAGAAATCCTCTTTGGTGCTACTTCAGGAGGAGGCCTAGTTGAACAAAAATGGGCCTCAGATCAGGCAAACCCAGCTTTGGCTCCTGGTTCCCACCGTGTTCCAGCTGTGGGAGTTGTGCTGTCTTGAGTTGCACTGTCCCCTCTCTTCTCTTCCCTCCTTCCCTCCCCTCTCCCCATCTCTGCCTTCTTCCCCTTCCTACACTCTTACTCCTTTCTTCCCTCCCCTTCTTCTTATCCTCCTCCCACTCACTCAGTGAGCACTCAGTGTGCAGTGAACACTGTTTCTAATTCTTCTGAGCCTCACATTTCTCATATGTAGATGGGCTGTTGTGTGGCACAGTTGACAGCAAAGTTTAGATCCTTGATAATTGATTAGTAGCATTTCACGAAACTTTCTTGTTCATTTTCACGATGGAAATCACATTGACAGAGACCTGGAGTTACACAGTTTTAATGAAAAAATATTGACTTAAAAAGTAGCATTTTTCCCAAGGCACTTTGATAAAAGCACCAAGAAGACCTGGGATTACTCTGAATTATACAGGTCTTTGTATAAGGCCTGGCATTCCTGTTTCTATGGATTAGGTACATTTTTGTTTGTTCCAAGCACTGTGTTAGGTGGATCACATAACTTCCTAAAAGGTTAGTAGTGGTTTTGTCTTCCATATCCATTTTGTATATAAACAGGCCCATAGAGTTTAGGCGTTTCACGAAAGGCACAACACCTGCTAAGTGAAGCAGAGATTCAGACTCAAATTGACCCTCCCAAAAGCTTGTGCTCTTTACCCTCCACTGGGGCCTGACTATGACCTCTGCCCAGGCATCCAAGTGGACCCAGAGTGTCAACTGGCAACTTAACAAAGATTCAGGATTCTCTGCATCCCCCTGCCATTCCCCTCCACCCCAGCCCCACCAAAGTCTTATTGTTCCAGGTTGGTCAGCAAGCCCTAATGTTTATTGGATGCTGCTGGGGAGAGCTCCCAGGTGTCATTCTGAGATTCTGAGCTGTCCTCTTCTGTCCACCCTAGCTGAGAGAATTGTAAGGGACTGGGTAGCCTATGGACAGGGTCTGTTTCCTAGGTGAGTTGTGTGTTTGGGACTCTCAGACATCACTTACTGTGAAGTTTGCTTAGTTTGTCCTAGGGTGAATTTGTTCATAATTTACATTCCCATGTCCACCTCTTACAGTTTTATCCAGAAGAAGTTCTTGCATCCATATTTGGTGATTTCTGTTTCCCTTCCCCATCCCTGTGGTGTCTGCCAAAATCCTGTGTGATTTGTATCACTTCCCAAGCCGTTACAGAATATGAGAGCCCAGGTAATTTAGTTATTTTTGAAAAAAGATTCTTAGCAAATATAAAAAGAAAGGGGAAGTTTTTAAACTCACTGCAGGAGATAGACAATATTTCCTGAAACAGGAGATACGAACCTCAAAGAATTTAAAATAAAACATTCATTTATTATTTTTTTAAAGAAGGTAAATGAGGAAAAAAGTAGAATAGTCAGTCTTTTTATCCTAAGTACAGATGAAATTGATTAAACTTTAAATACTGGCCTCCACACACCCGGTTTATTAATTGAAGAATTTCCTCTTACCCAGAATGGGAAGTTCACAGTAAAATCAAGCTTGCCCCTGAGTGGCAGTGACACTTGAGAACTGAACATTTTCCACAATCCTATTTTCTCTTCGGTGCTAGAGGAAATCCTAAAATGGTTAAAAGGCAGGGGATGGGGGGCGGGCAGGCAGGGGAGGAGATTGAGCGGGGAGAGCAGAAACTACATTTTAAGGAAGACTTGGTTCATTTCCTTGTAAAGCATGAAATCAAATTACAGCTCCTTGCCCCACATTTATTTTATTTCTACATTTCAAATTTTATTTTCTGCTCCTTTTCACTGTTCTTGAACAGGAGTTGTACTGTTGTGCAAAGTCAGCTAAAAAGATTACCCCAGATAGCCTATGACACAGTAGCTTAAAGAAGCAAAAGGCAAACTACCTAGTGAGCTTGGCAGCCCATAGCCCACGGAGCCCGCATCTGCCTCTACTCGGACAGGAGACAGCGGCAGCCACCACCCCTTTGATCTGAGGAGACATGGTCACCTCTGCTTCTCCTGTGATGTCTGAGTCTGCCTCTGCTCCTCTCCCAGGGAGGGCTCTGGGAGTGGTTCGCTCAGTGCCTCCTAAGGGTGGGCCACATGCCTATGCTGAGGGATGGTGTGAGGTGGTGCCTGGCGTGATTAATACTCCTGCTTGACAGGGTTGGAAGGTCATGCCTCTTGCAATTCTCATCTAGTCTCTCCCATTTTGTTGAAGAGAAAGACTTGATTTAGTGCTAGTATGTGTTTTATAGGCTCTTGTCCCTTTGTAACAGAGCATGCCTCATGCTCAGAGCTTCAGCGGCCAGCATATCTAGTTAGCATTTAGTAACATTGCATCACATTATTTTTTCCTTTTTGTTTTATCTTTACACTTCGTATGGCAAGTTTAATACATTTATTTTGGTATAAAGTTCTTTTTAATATGAATGTATTTGGTTTCACAAAATGACTTGATTTAAATGTATATGAGTAAATACTGGTAAAGGTAATTTCCATGGTTTAGGTACTCCCAGATTTAGGAATTGCTCTCTAGCAAGTCTGACCATGACTGACTGCGGTGTGAGGATAAGTCTGTAGTCCCACACTGGTCTTACAGAAGGATAAAACAGAGTATCTTTATGCCCTTTAAACAGACATTATTGGATGTCTGCCTTCATCTCTCTTCTGCCTCCACAGTTGGATTGTAGGGTCAAATCCAACTTCTGCAGAGTTTCCTAACAGGAGAGGTGCACACCAAGAATGGTGCCTGAGATGATTTTATGTGTGCAGGTGTGGCATTAAATTATATTAACCACGGTAAGAAAGTTTTTCCTTCTTCAGGGTTCTTTAAATTCTCAGATTCTGTTAAGAAGGTCTCTGTAGCCTCTAGCTCTGGTGTCTGGCTAGAACTTAATAACCGTGTTTTATTTTTCTTGTACTTTTAAAAAATTCTTTTACTTATGGTAAATAATATTATTTTTTAAGTGATACAAAGCTTTACTTTAAAAAAAAAGTTTTCGAGTCAGTAATATATGTACATGGTTCAAAACTTAAAAGGTATAGAAATGTAGACAGTAAGTGGATGGATCTTCCTTACATTCTGGTCCCTACTTACTGAGTACACTTCCCCAGAGTCAAACAGCTATGACCAGTTTCTTCTAAAAATTCCAAGGAGAGTGATTTCAAGCATATACTTTCTCATCTACAATTTGTAGACCTGGTGGAGTACTGTGCACACACTTTTGGTAAGAGAACCACCCAGGAAATATAGAGCCACTGTGCATTTTGGTAGCTGTGTAATGTTCTGTTCTGTGGATAAAAAGAAACATAGGTAACTGTACTGTTAACTCCTGACATGCAGTCAGGCTGACCCCATTGGGATTGCCATTGCAGACACAGTGCAGTGATGTCCTTGTATGTGCCTCATTTGCATGTGGGATGTGGGTGGGTCACAGAGTGTGTGCATTTGTACCTTTGATGGCTATTGCCAAGATGATCTTTAAAGAGGTTTTGCCAGCCCTGGCTGGTGTAGCTCAGTGGATTGAGTGCGGGCCCTCGAACCAAACAACTGTGGTTCGATTCCCAGTCAGGGCACATGCCTGGGTTGCAGGCCAGTTCCCAGCAGGGGATGTATGAGAGGCAACCATACATTGATATTTCTCTCCCTCTCTCCTTCCCTTCCCCTCTAAAGATAAATAAATAAAATCTTTAAAAAAGTAATAATAGTTAAAAAATTAGATTCTTTTTTTTAAAAAAAGAGGTTTTGCCAGCATATAGGCCAAATGGACAGGATTGTCTGTCTTTCCCACACCCTTAGTAGCACCAGTGGTTACCAAATGTTTTGAAGGATGGTGTGGCCTCTGGAGCTGCATTGCCTGACTTTGAATTTTAGCTCCTCATCCCAGTCCTTGGACCTCATCTCAACATAAGTCTCATCTGCAAGGCTGTCTGGAGGGCTTTTGGGAGTTAGGCACTGGCAGTGCCTGGCAGGGCAAGGACTTACTGCTCCTCAGCATGTTTTATTATGGTCACAATTATTTTGTGACCATTATTTCACTAGGTGAAAACTAGAATTTCAGTGCAGGTTGAATTTGCACTTTTCTTGTTGTTGGAGAGGTAGGGCATTTTTATCTTATTATATGTCTGAGCTCTGTATATTTCTTTTCTTTGGTCCTTCTTCCTTTCTGACTTCCCTTCAGCTACCCTGGCCTCCTTGCTGATTGTCTGACACCCCAACATCCCACAGGGTCTTTGCACCGGCCCTTCCCTCTTCCTGGGATGCTCTTCTTCTGGTTAATTGCCAGCTCCCTCTTTGAGTCCTGGCTCAAATGTCTCTCCTTCTCAGTGAGGCCTGTCCTGACAGCCCAATTTAAAATTGCAGCCTGCCTGCCTTTTGTACATTCCTGAGCCTTCTTTTGTTGCTCTGGTTTTTCCTCAGGACACTTATCCTCTTCTCCCCTTCCATGAGATTCGCGAATTAGGTGTATTATGTGCTTTTGGCCTTACCTCATGAGTGGTGAGCCCCACTTGTCAGGGTAGGGATAGTTCTCATCAGTGGGGTCCTGGCAAGGAGGAGTTCAATGAATGTGTCGTTACCTGTTTGTTGCTATTTCTTCTAGATTGGGATGAATTGTTGCTCTTTCTTTATCAATTTGAAAAAGTGTTTTAATATTAAAGAAAGTAGTCCTTTCGAGTAGTGTGCATTTTAAGCTTCTTTCCCCCATCATCTTTGGCCTTTAACATTTTTCCTTATGCAGAATGTTTGATTTTTATGTTAGATTTGTCAGTCTTCCTTTTTAAAAGAAATATGTGTTTCTGGGCTTTTTTGTCTTACCTAGGTGTTTTTTACTTTTGAAAGTATAAAAAATTCTGTCATACTTTTTCTTCCAGTACTTTTCCAGTTTTATATTTTCACATTTAAAGCTTTGATTCATTTGGAACTTATTTGGGTACAATGTGTAAGGTAGAGATTTGATTTTAGTTTTATCTAGACAGCTACCCACTGTCCCTGTCAGTGTCCCTACCCACTGACCCATTGCCACTGTTGTATGCTTTTCCCAATTTACAGATGTGGACAGTGAGGCTCAGAGAAGGAAGGTTACTTAGCCAGGATTTTGCAGCCAGCAAATGTCATTATTGCCCTCTCTCATCCTGTAGGTAGGGAAACAGGCCATTTTGCCATGAGTCTCCGGTGTTTGTTGTACTTTGGCTTTTCTTCCTTTTGGCAGGGGTCCAGCACCTCTGTCAGCTGTCCTGTCTGAAGCTGTTTATTTTTTCCCTTGGTCTCTTACATAGGCTCTCATTTTCCCTGTTTCTGTACCAGTAACATTGCTCCCATTGTTCTCCTGAGTTTCTTTTCTAAAAAAGCTAAATGTATTGGGGTGACATTGGTTAATAATATCATATGAGTTTCAAGTGTGAAGTACTGTAATCCATCATCTGTATATTGCATTGTCTGCTCATTTCTCAAAGTTTAGTCTTCTGTTACTATATATTTAACTTCCTTTACCCTCTCTAACTTGTCCCTATCCTTTTCTCCTCTGGTGACAACCATGCTGCTGTCTGTGTTAATGAGAGTTTTGCTTGTTTGTTTGCTTGTTAATTTGTTGCTTTCAGTTTTGTATCCCACATATGAGTGAAATAATTTTGTTCACGACCTTTTCTGTCTGACTTAACTTGGTTTAGCATGATACACTCAGGATCTTGTCCATGTGTCACAAATGGCAGAATTTAATCATTTTTCATGATGGAATAGTATTCCATTGTAGTCACACACCATATCTTCTTTACCTAATCATCCATCAAAGGATACTTGGGTTGTTTCCATGTCTAGGCTACCATCAGTAATGCTACAACAAACATAGAGGTACATACATCTTAACAAATAAATGTTTTCAATTTTTTTGGTAGATATCCAGAAGAGGGATTGTTTAATCATATGGTAGTTTTTTTATAATATATTTTATTGATTATGCTAATACAGTTGTCCCGTTTCCCCCCCTTGATTCCCCTGCACCCTGTACACCCCCTCCCACCCACATTCTCCCCATTTAGTTCATGTCCATGGGTCATAGATATAAGTTCTTTGGCTTTTACATTTCCCATATTATTCTTACCCTCTCTCTATCTATTTTCTACTTATCATCTATGCTACTTATTCTCTGTACCTTTTCCCCCTCTCTCCCCCTCCCACTCCCCTGTTGCTAACCCTCCATGTGATCTCCTTTTCTGTGTTTCTCTTCCTATTCTAGTTGTTTGCTTAGTTTGTTTTTGTTTTTGTTTTTGTTTTAGGCATGGTCGTTAATAATTGTGAGTTTGCTGTCATTTTACTGTTCATGTTTTTTATCTTTTTCTTAGATAAATCCCTTTAACGTTTGATATAATAAGGGCTTGGTGATGATAAACTCCTTGAACGTGACCTTATCTGAGAAGCACTTTATCTGCCCTTCTATTCTAAATGGAAGCTTTGCTGGATAGAGCAGTCTTGGATGTAGGTCCTTGTCTTTCATGACTTGGAATATTTCTTTCCAGCCCCTTCTTGCCAGTAAGGTCTCTTTAGAAATCAGCTGATAGTCTTATGGGAACTCCTTTGTAGGTAACTCTCTCCTTTTGTCTTGCTTCTAGGATGCTCTCCTTCATTTTAATCTTGGCTAATGTAACTATGATGTGCCTTGGTGTGTTCCTCCTTGGGTCCATCTTCTTTGGGACTCTCTGAGCTTCCTGGACTTTCTGGAAGTCTATTTCCTTTGCCAGATTAGGGAAGTTCTCCTTTATTATTTGTTCAAATAAGTTTTCCACTTGTTGCTCTTCCCCTTCCCCTTCTGGTACTCCTATAATTTGGAGGTTGGAATGTTTAAAGATGTCCTGGAGGTTCCTGAGCCTCTCCTCATTTTTCTGAATTCTTGTTTCTTCATTCTCTTCTGTTCGGTTGTTTCTTTCTTCCTTCTGGTCCACTCCATTGATTTGAGTCCCAGTTTCCTTCCCATTACTATTGGTTCCCTGTGCGTTTTCCTTCATTTCACTTAGTGTAGCCTTCATTTTATCATCTAATTTGTGACCAAAATCAACCAATTCTGTGAGTATCCTGATCACCAGTGTTTTGAACTGTGGATCTGATAGGTTGGCTATCTCTTGGT